>CM019221.1:29519540-29552174 GCA_009741485.1 Malurus cyaneus samueli
GGTGCCATCGGGGCAGTGACTCCATCGCCACAATCCAGAACTCCCAGGGCAGTGGGAACAGGAGGGTGATGGTTTTGGGATTGATTGATAGGTTTGGGGTTGCAGTTTGGATTTTTAATCACATCTGGGATGGTGATGGTTTTGGGATTGATAAATAGGTTTGGGGTTGCACTTTGGGTTTTTAATCACACCTGGCATGGTGATGGTTTTGGGATTGATTAATAGGTTTGGGATTGCAGTTTGGGTTTTTAGTCACACCTGGGATGGTGATGGTTTTGGGATTGATTGACAGATTTGGGGTTGCACTTTGGGTTTTTAATCACACCTGGATTCCTTTGGGACGTCCTGAGGAGTGTTCAGTGGGTAAGGAGTGAACCCTGCTGGTGACATCCCAGTGACCCCAGGGCTGAGCAGGAGGTGGGATAGGGAGAAGCACTGGGAAAGGCTTTGTTTGGTTCTTGGGATGAAATCTGGGCTGAGCTTTGGGCCTGGGAACAGAGAACAGCTCCCAAAATCCACCCGTCCTGCTGGGTGCTGGGAAGGGAGCTCTGACATGGGGAGCACCCGCATTTATCCCGTGTGAATTTGGGAAGGGGATGGGAAAGCTCTTCCCTTCTTCCCACCTTTGAGGGGATAAACTGCAGGGACCCAGCCCCGTGGCCGTGGGGAGCTGATTTTGGGATGGCAGAGCTGGGAATCCCCACTGGGGGGGCTGTGGTTAAACACAAAATCCACTCAACTTCTGCAATTTGTGTGTATGAGCAACTCCAGGTGGGCAGGAAGCCCAAATTCCCCTTTTTCAACCCCTCTTCCCTGCTGTAAAGAAGGAAAGAAACCTTTTCCTTGTGGGGCTGAGACTGCCTGATCCACCAGAGAATTGGGAGCTGAAAGAAATCCCGATCCCAGTTATCAGCTCCTGGAAAAGAGGGTTAGGGAGGAAATCCTGATCAAGCTTCAGCAGCAGAAATCTGCATTCCTGAGCCTGCTGAGATGTGAGGGTGGGAAAAAACCCAGAACTTCTTAAGAACTCTGAGAGAGCTGAGTTTGTGCTCCAGATGGCTCAGGCTGGAAAGACCCTAAAGATCATCACACCTCCACTGCCCCAGGGTGCTCCAAACCCCATCCAGCTGGCCTTGGCACTGCCAGGGATCCAGGGCACCCTGTGCCAGGGCCTGCCCACCCTCCAGGGAACAATTCGTTCCCAATATTCCATCTAATCCATCCTTTCCACCTAAAGCCATTCCCTGTGTCCTGTCCCTCCATCCCTTGTCCCAGTCCTCTCCAGCTCTCCTGGAGCCCCTTTAGGCCCCAAAAGGGGCTCTGAGATCTCCCTGGATCCTTTCCTCTCCAGGATGGCACCCCCAGCTCTCCCAGCCCGGCTCTGCAACCCCAAATCTGTCAATCAATCCCAAAACCATCACCATCCCAGGTGTGACTAAAAACCCAAACTGCAATCCCAAACCTATTAATCAATCCCAAAACCATCACCATGCCAGGTGTGATTAAAAACCCAAAGTGCAACCCCAAACCTATTTATCAATCCCAAAACCATCACCATCCCAGATGTGATTAAAAATCCAAACTGCAACCCCAAACCTATCAATCAATCCCAAAACCATCACCCTCCTGTTCCCACTGCCCTGGGAGTTCTGGATTGTGGCGATGGAGTCACTGCCCCGATGGCACCAGAGCAGAGCTCTGGGAACACACAGGGAACATCTCTGCTGCTCGTTTTGGGAGCAGCCAGTGCCAAAGGAAGGTTCTGGAGCTTGGAATTGAGGGATCATGGAGAACAGAATCATGGAATCATACAATCATAGAATCATGGAATCACAGGATCATAGAATTATGGGATCACGGAATCATGGAGTCATAGAATCACAGAATCATGGAATCACAGAATCATGGAATCACAGAATCAGAGAATTACAGAATCACAGACTCATGGAATGATAGGATCACAGAATCATAGAATTATGGAATTACAGACTCATGGAATCACAGAATTATGGAATCGTAGAATCATAGAATCGTGGAATCACAGAATCACAGGACCATGGGATTACAGACTCATGGAATGACAGGATCACAGAATCATAGAATTATGGAATTACAGACTCATGGAATCACAGAATTATGGAATCATAGAATCACAGAATCGTGGAATCAGAGAATTATGGAATCATAGACTCATGGAGTCACAGAATCATGGAATCACACAATCATGGAATCACAGAATCATGGAATGATAGGATCACAGAATCATGAAATCACACAATCATGGAGTCACAGAATTATGGAATGATAAGAATACAGAATCATGATATCACACAATCATAGAGTCACAGAATATCCAGAGCTGGAAGTGCCCCCGAGGGTCGAGCCCGGTTTATAACACAGAACATCTTCATTCCATGCTCGGTCCTTTTTCATTCCTTTTCCAATGAGGGTTGGAAAATGATTCCCTATGATTTGGGAGCACACAGAGCGCCCTTCCTCAGCCCTGCATTGTCTTTGTTCGGGTTATCACACAATCCCAGCCCGCTTTGGTTTGGGAAGAGCCTCAAACCCCTCTCAGCCCACCCCCTGCTTGTTTTAATTGCATTTTTATCGATTCAAAACCCGACGAAAGGAGCGAAGAAAGGAAAATAAAGCAGGAGAAGGTTCAGGAGACAGAAAACCCCCCATATTTTTGCTGCTGCCGAAGGAGCTGCCAGGTTTTTCATCCTTTGATTGCTGAGTTCACCAGACGCGCGGGGCCCTTTGAAAGCTCCCGCTGACGTCAATGGAGCGGCGGAATGGGAGCGCTGCGATCTCCCGGCCCTGCCCTGGCACCGCTCCAGCCCGGGGCTGCTCCCAAAAAACCTCCCCGGAGCGCAGGGAATCGTTCTGATCCGCTACAATTAACAATAGTGATGTTAGGGATGTTTTAGCTCCTGCGTCGGCTGGGGATGCTGGGATTTTTGGTTTTAGGGGGAGAAAAAAGAGAATTCCGAAGTAACAGATTATTGTTTGGTTCATATTGTTGGTTCATATTCATCATTTTGTAGGATCAATTCATCATTTTGGGGTCTGTTTCTCCCCAATCCCAATTACTTGAATGGTTTTGTTGCTTTTTCAATGTAAACTCTTATTTATAAGTCTCTCCTTTTTTTAAATGTAACTCTAAATTCTAGGACAGAAAATGCCTGCGAGCTTTTCAGAGCAGTCTCACTTTTTTTTTTTTGTGTGCTGTTTGTTGGAAGAGAAAAGCCTGAGACAAAAACGTGTTAATTGTGTCAGTCTGGGAATTGCTGCCGAAAAGGAGCTACTCTCGGGTGGGGAAGCGAGCCCTGAACACCGAGCTGATGAATTATGACACATGGGAGACACCTCATCCCACAGATCCTTCGCTTTTTTAAGGATTTGTCCCAGTCCATCCAACCCTTCTTGTTGATCTGGGTGACGCCAAGGGGAACGTGCATACTCCTCAAATCTCCAGACTGTGTGGGAGGGGAGGAAATGCCGAGGAGAAATATGGGGGCATTAAGTGGGGGAGAAATGGGGGCTGGGATTGAAAGGTCTCAGGACACGGCAGGGAAGAGGGGAAATCACATAGGGAGAAATCAAATTATCTTCACTCTCTGCAGCACCACGGAAAATTAAACTGCTGAGTTTATACACGCTGGTGATGAGGGAAAAAATGGGAATTCAGAGGTTGGAGAGGAGGGAAGAGCATCAGGAAACCTCTGCCAGATGGTCCCGGTTGGGAGGAAGCGCTGCAGGAATTGGGAGAGAATCCTGGCGTGGTTTGATTTGGGAATGACCTTTTGTGGGCAGGGACCCCTTCCCCAGCCCGGGGTGCTCCTGGGGGTCCCTGGGGCTCCTCAGGGTGGCTCTGGAAACGCTGGAAAAGCTCCAGTCGGTGCCCGGGGCTGTGTTGGCATCCAAGAGACCATCGGTGACTCAGCTGTTGTACCCAGAGGAGGCTGCTCCTGTCTCACTTGCCGTGGGCTTCCGTCCAGCAGGAAAATGAAAACCTCACAGCACAGAAAACGGAGAATCAAAGGAATGAGAGAAATCAAGGGAAATGTGAGAAAGACAAAAGAGAAATGGAAAGAAACGAAAGAAAGGAAAACCAAGAAGTGGAGAAACCAAAGAAATGGAGAAACCAAAGAAATGGAGAAACCAAAGAAATGGAGAAACCAAAGAAATGAAGAAACCAAAGAAATGGAGAAAACAAACGGAGAAACCAAAGAAACTGAGAAACCAAAGAATACGGAGAACCAAAGAACGGAAACCCCAAAGAGAACGAGCAGAAGAAACCAGAACAGAGATACAGAGATAAGAGGAGAACACGCGGAAGAACCAAGAGAAAGGAAAAATCAAAGAAATGAAGAAACCAAAGAAATGGAGAAACCAAAGAAACGGATAAACCAAAGAATGAGAGAAACCAAAGAAATGAAGAAACCAAAGAAATGAAGACACCAAAGAAATGGAGAAACCGCCCGAGGCTGCTGCAGCTCGAGGCAGCAGGACCTGGGGCACTGCAGTGTGGCCATGATTTTATTCCTCAAACCAACCCCATTTTTGCAAAACTTTGCAGGCAGATTTTGTCCAGAGCCGGGTCTGGTGCTGGGAAGTTTTAAGGAATTTTTCCTGAAACTTTGACAATTTGTGTGAGCAGCAACAACAGAGCTAAACCTGATTCTGTAGTGATTACCACAACTCTGAAACTTCATCAGAATTCCCACTTTTCTGATGGAAGAATCCCACATTTCCCTTTCCTGGCTGTTTAGGTTTGGATTGGATATCAGCAGGGTTGTGGGGCAGATGTGGAATTTGGGATTAGGGCCATTCCCTTCTGTCTCAATTCACATCCAGGGAGCTGCTGGATCACCGGGATTTGGGAATTCTAGGAAATATCTCGGGCTGTGCTCCCACTCAGTGTGAGGGAATGATGCTCAGGGTTCCCTGGATATTCCAGCCTGATGTTTATCCCTGTTTTCTTGGGTGGAGGTTTGCTGGTGAACTGAGAGTGAAGGGAATTCATCCAAAGGTTTGATTCCTTCATAAAATATCTTTAGAAGCCATGGATGAAACGTGATGGGTGGATAAGATAAATCCATGGAATTATTGCATTGTTTGATGATTTTTAGGGGAGGAATGGGAAAAGCAGAGGATTGGGAAAACAGGGAAAACCAGGGAAAGACAGGGGGAAAACTGGGAAAACTAGGGAAAAAATGGGATAAACAGGGGAAAAACTGGGAAAACCAGGGAAAAACTGGGATAAACAGGGAAAAAACAGGGAAAAACAAATCTTGTCGGGAAAGATGCCCAAGTAGTGGTGTGGATTATTGCCCCCACAAGATTCAATTTTTCCATGGATCACTGGCAGTGAGAAGCAGATTTCCCCCGTTGGAAGCAGCAGATTCCGTGGTGCCTCCCCTGGCTCGGGAGTATTTGGGATTTCAGGGGTTTGGCCCACGCTGGGAAGCCCCAGCAGGAGCCAGACACGGCAGCTGGGATTGGTGGGATTGTTTATGGGAGCTGGGAAATTGGGAGAGGAGCTTTTGGCAGTTTGGGATATTTTTGGCTTTTGGAAGAGCACAAAATACAACGTGGAGTCCTCGAGTTGAGGCTCCCAACAGGGGAGCGTGGCTGGGAGCTGAGGAGGAGAGTGGGATCCCACAAGGACAGGGAGCCTGGGATTGCCCAGTCTGGAGGATTTCAGACCTCACAGGACTCTTGGTGTGAAAAATTTGGGAAATGAAAAATAAACACTCGGTTTGTGTGAGTTGGACAAGGAGACGGAGCTGGGAAGGGCTGGACGTGGGTAGAGGGAAAGGTGAAATGAGGATGAACCCAGAAATGCTGGGAATAACGTGAGAAATGAAGTGGAAGTGTGGCAAGGCCCGTTTGGAGCGGCAGCCTCGGTATCTAGGGCAGCACTGACGTCTTTCCTGGGAAGGCAGAGCAGCACTCGGAGCTCGGGGCTGGAAACGGCAAAGGAGGCAGAGCTGGCGGAACGAAGGCACCAACGGGTAGAGCACCCGGTGCTGATCAGGAGCTCGGGCTTCAGCCCTGGGGAAAAACAGCACGGGGAGCTGGAGCTGCTGGGGAGAGCTCAGAGTGGAGCTCGGAGCTGCTCCAGGGCTGGAGCCAGGCTGGGAGAGCTGGGGGTGCTCACCTGGAGAGGAGAAGGATCCAGGGAGAGCTCAGAGCCCCTTTTGGGCCTAAAGGGGCTCCAGGAGAGCTGGAGAGGGACTGGGGACAAGGGATGGAGGGACAGGACACAGGGAATGGCTTTAATAATTGCGTTGATTTAGATGGGATTTTGGGCAGGAATTGTTCCCTGGAGTGGGCAGGCCCTGGCACAGCTGTGGTGCCCTTGGCAGTGCCCAAGGCCAGGCTGGATGCACAATCTCTGATTTCCTGGGTCAGATCCTGGAGTTGGTTCCAGTTTCCCAGATTCCAGCAGTATTTCTGTCTCTGGATATTTTACTGCAGGGGGATTGTCCCCTGTTGTCACAGGTGTGGGACAGGGAATCATTCCCTGAATTCCCTGGGGTCGCTCTAAACCGGTGCCAATTCCTTGGGATGGGATCAAAGCCCCACAGGTCAGACATGCCCCATTCCCATCTTGCCCAGTTTGTGTTTCCATGGGTGCTGACCCCCAGAGCTGCTCATTGTCCCAGTGAGCCCTGGTGGCTGATTTTCCTGATTTTCATGCAGCGCACACAGGAGCGGGGCTATTCTGGGATGGATCCCGGGAACGGCGGTGACTCATCAGCCGCAGCCGCAGCGACCAGAGCCGAGCTATTTATTACGGCTCCTGGAAGCCGTGAATTCTTCTGAGCCCTCAGTTCAGCTAGAAATGATGGAATTATTCCTCCTGGATGATTTCTCTTCTTGCTTTATAATTACAAAATCTTCGTAGCACACTCCTGGATTTGAAAGTGAAGTCTTGAGAATGACAATGAGAGGAGAAGGGAGAGATCCCATTTCTCTTGTTTATGTTTGTTTTGCTGGGTTGTGATTTTGTGGTGGTGTTGCACAAACTTCACCTTTTTTTTTTTTTTTTTTTTTTTTTTATGGGAAACTGTTTCACTCATCATTTACTGGTTTGGAAGTTTATAACAAACGTTTGGGGTAAAATCCTCTGGTCTTGGAGGGGAATTCCACGTGGATTTCGGCTCTGGGGTGGGAGAAGGGATGGATGTGTAACTCTTGGAGGAGTTGTCCTTATGCCTCCAAACTGCTGCCTCTTCCCAGACAGGGATGAGGAGATCTGGGAGATTTTGGGAGTGTAGGCTGCCCTTCACTTCCTCCCACAAATTGTTCCTACGTGCTCATCCCAGGAAAATCACCCCCACTGCTCCCCAAACGTGGAGGAAGATTATTGGCAAAATCTTCTTCCTAAAAAAGAGAGGGAGGTGGGTGTGCAACCCTCCTGGAGCAGCCTGGGCGTGGTGGAAGCTGCCATGGGGAGCTGGGGATGATCCTGCAATCCCTGGGGTGAGAGTGGGGCTCTGGAGCTGCATTTCCAGCCCTGTGGATCCCTTTCCATCCATGGGGGAAGGGAATCCTCCACCCCGATGCTCCGTGGATTCAGATCCAGCCCCGTGGATCCCTTTCCATCATGGGGGAAGGGAATCCTCCACCCCAATGCTCCGTGGATTCAGATCCTGCTCCGTGGATCCCTTTCCATCCATGGGGGAAGGGAATCCTCACCCCAATGCTCCGTGGATTCAGATCCTGCTCCGTGGATCCTTTCCATCCATGGGGAAGGGAATCCTCCACCCCAATGCTCCGTGGATTCAGATCCTGCTCCGTGGATCCCTTTCCATCCATGGGGGAAGCTGATCCTCCACCCCAATGCTCCGTGGATTCAGATCCTGCACCGTAGCATCCAGGAGAGCAAAAAGCAGGGAATTGGGGATCTGTTGAACTGCAAAGTGAGCGTGGCTCATCCTGACAGGCTCCACTCTTGGCTGGATAAATATTTCTTCGTTCCAGTCCTCGTTAAAAGAGAGAAAAGCCATGTCCTTCTGTTTATAATGTCAGAACTGTGCTGTAAACTCACCACAGCCTGAGTATTCCAGAAGTCACACGTGAGCTGGCAAAGCTCTCGGGAAGCTCTAAATTCCATTTTAGTGCCCAGTTATCTGAGGGAAGTCCATGATTTTTGCAGTGATTGTGGATAATTTGGCTTTAATCTTTATTATCTGCTCAGTTTTGACATCGCTGGTCGATCTTTATCGCTCCGTTAGGAAGAGGCATTTGAAGGTGCTTTAGCCATCAGTTTGGAAGGAGAGATTCATCAAAAATACAGAGGCAGGGATGGAATGGGTCTGGCTCAGGTGCAGCATTCATGGCCCTGTTGGGTGCTGTGAATTAAAATGTTGTTTCTTTTCCCAAGATGCTGTAGAATCATGGAATGGTTTAGGTTGGAAAAGCCCTGAGATCATCGAGTCAAACATTTCCCAGCACTGCCAAGGCCACCACTGCCCCATGTCCCCAAGTGCCACATCCACAGGGATTTTAAATCCCTCCAGGGATTCCTTTCAGCTGTGCCAAGGATGCACAGCCCTTTTTGGGAATTTTCCCGATATCCAAGGTGGGTAAGGAATGAGCTGTCCCAGCCCTGTTGTCTCACAGTCCCTGCTCCCAGCTCTCACTCCTTTGGGAGCCGTTCCATCTGCCAGCCCCTTATCCCAGCCCTGGTGTCCCCTTCCCACCTGGAATATCCCAAAAACCCCTGGAACATTCCTCGGCCGAGCCCGGGACAAACTTTACCGGAAAAACCCCCGGGAAAGCTCCTGGAGGCAGCGGGGGAAAGCGCAGGCAGGAATTTCTTAGAACTCATCCCTGTGTCAGCTAAACCGAGAATTCCCACACGCGTCAGCGCTTCCCGGCTCCCGCAAAAACCCCGGGGGCGTCGGAGCCGGGTGACATCACAGGGATCGGGAATGAATTCACGGCCAGGGTGACGCCAGCGAAAATTCCGGGGCTTGGAAAAGAGGGACAGGGGAAGGCTGAGCACTGAGGGAAACTCCGTGGGTGCTGAGTTTAGGATCAAAAGCTTCTCGTTCTCCCAAATAAACATTTCCTGGTGGCGCTGAGTGAGGAGCACGGGGGTTTTGTGGGGTCCCACACCAATCCTGGTGCTGGGTAAATTTCCGAATTCCCAGAGCTGCAGGACCTTGGGGCTGGGGAGAGCAACTGGATCCCATCTGGTGGCACTCAGGGCCACTCCTGGGGACAGGGGACAGCAGCTGATCCCATCTGGTGGCACTCAGGGCCACTCCTGAGGACAGGGGACAGCAGCTGATCCCGTCTGGTGGCACTCAGGGCCACTCCTGAGGACAGGGGACAGCAGCTGATCCTGTCTGGTGGCACTCAGGGCCACTCCTGGGGACAGGGGACAGCAGCTGATCCTGTCTGGTGGCACTCAGGGCCACTCCTGGGGACAGCAATTTACACTGAAATGCTCGTCCCCATCTCTCCATTGAGGTGCATGAAAGGACCTTCAGGAAAATCCAGGGAATAAATATTGACTGAAGGGATGGAGGGCTGGGAATGGGGCTGTGCTCAACAACCCAGTTTCCCTCGGATCACAAAAGGCTGCCGACATTTTTCATCCATCAAAACAGCAAATTGTTTGGAGAGGAGGCTGGGAGAACAAGCTGACCCCCTTTTGCTTTGCTGCGTGCAAATTGTGCAGTTTGAGAGCAATTCCATTAAACCCTACAGGCCGCTTTCACTCCAGGAGAGAAAGCCCAGCTGATGACAGATGTAATATTATGGGTTTATTTCAGATTAAAAGTGTTAAAAAGTGGATTCTGGCAGGACAAAAAAAAATGCTTTCCTGAGGAAATGGAGAAAATTGCCAAAGCTCTCAGAAAAGCGTCACCTTCGGTGAGGTCTGACAGGGCAGCAGAGCAGCTGGGGGTGGGAATTGTGTGAGGCTGACAAATGTCAGCGCGTTCTTTGTGAGGCTGAGGGGCTGGGAATCCACAGGGAACATTCCAGGGAATCAGGAATCACACCATGGCTGGGGCTGGGAGGGATCTTAAAGCTCATCGGGTTCCTGCCATGGCAGGGACTTCTTCCACTGTTCCAGAGTGTTCCAGCCTGGCCTTGGGCACTGCCAGGGATCCAGGGGCAGCCACAGCTGTGCCAGGGCCTGCCCACCCTCCAGGGAACAATTCCCAATTCCCAATATCCCATCCATCCCTACCCTCTGGCAGTGTGACCCCATTCCCTGTGTCCTGTCCCTCCATCCCTTGTCCCCAGTCCCTCTCCAGCTCTCCTGGAGCCCCTTTAGGCCCCAAAAGGGGCTCTGAGCTGTCCCTGGATCCTTCTCCTCTCCAGGTGAGCACTCTCAGCTCTCCCAGCCTGGCTCCAGAGGGGCTCCAGCCCTGGAGCATTTCCTTGGATCTTTATAGGATAAGGGACAGTGTTCCCAAGTATCGACCAGCCCCTTATGTAACCCTTCACTTTCCTTGTCAGCGCTGCTGTTTCTCCATCCATAAACTCTGGAATTCCATCCTCCCTTCAGCAGAGCTGGGTCCAGGATCTGCAGGGTCCCAGCTGGGGACAGAGGCAGCCAGAGCTGCCAGCCCCTATCCTGCCCCTCTGCTCCTCTCTCTGTGCATTTACCCATCACCTGGTTTTATGCAGTTTAATTTCTTCTCCGCGGTTTTATTTCCCCTCCTGTATTAGTGCAGCCAAGGAAAAGCTCTCCTGGGCATGAATGAGGAGCTGTGTAAATGGGTTTGGCTCCATCCAAAGCATTGCGCTGCGCCTGGTGAAGATCTATTTAATCAGTGCTTTTACCAGAGCTGATTTGTGCTGAGCGATTTTCCTTTCTCAGACTGCAGCAAGTCTCATCCTCTCGTGAAGATGCAGCGCAGCAATTCCAGCTTTCAATGGCTCCATTGAGCAGGGAGAGGTTGGAGCATCGAGATGATTGTGGGGCTGCAGGGAGGAAGGAGAGGGATGGTGTTGAGATGATTGTGGGGCTGCAGGGTGCTCTCTGTGCTCGAGTGCCAGGCTTTATTAACTCCTAACTCCGCTCTGGTTCCTGCTCCAGAGGTTTGCTGTGTTGAGGAGCTGGGCCAGAACATTTCATCCATCAGGGATGGATGCCCTCAGCTGTGTGCTTGAGGTGGCACTGCCACCTCTGTGCCACCCCCGAAGGGTCACAGCGGGTCAGTCCTAGCACCACGGCCATGGTTGTGTTCTCAGCCCATCTCTGGAATTCTTTGCTTCCCCCTCAGCCAAGGACATGAAAAGGGATTTGGATTCACTGTACCTTTGCTCCGTGCAGGTGCAAATTCAGCCACAATTTGGGGTTTGTGCGTGGCGAGTTAACAAACACCCACAACATTAATGGGTTTGGGTTCAACCCCAGAGAACATTTCTTACCATGGTGAATAAACCATGCTGTGAGCAGCAGTGAATGAATCCTGTGGGTCCTGCACAGGGTGAGCCCTTGTCCAGCTGCCAGGGTGGCACTCACTGCCCTGTCACTGTCACTGAGCCCTGCCCAGCTCCCCAGGGTGGCACTCACTGCCCTGTCATTGTCACTGAGCCCTGCCCATCTCCCCAGGCTGGCACTCACTCTCCTGTCCCCTCTGCTGTCACCGAGCCCTGCCCGATTACAGCAGCACCTTGGCACAAAGCAGAAATCCCAGCAGTTTGGGGCTGAGTTTTTGGCACAGAATGGTTGGCACACAGCTTTGCTGTCCCTCGTGCCACCCCAGTTATCTCCTCACATGATGGCCAGCAGGCCCTGGCTATCTCTGTGGCATTTGCTGTCCCCTGGTTCCGATGCCATGCTGGTGACTCTGGGGTATTTATAGGGAGTGTCAGTTGGAGTCTGGCTGAGGGATATCAGGACAATCCCGCTGTTTGCTCCCAGCCTGGCTCGGGATGTTGATGCTTTCCAGACACTGCTGAGGTTGGCAGACAGAGAAATGCTGTCCCTGCCCCGGGGCTGAGCGGCCTCTGGGCCAGCAGCCAGCTCCAGGAACATCCAGAAACTTCCAGAAACATTTCCTAACCTGGGAACTCCGGGCTGACCCGTGAAGGACAAAAGGAGATGGATTCCTGCTGGAGTCTGCTGGAGGCACACGGACACAGCAGTGGATCTTCTCCAGATGCAGCAGTTCCAGGGCTCTGCCACCCTCCGTGGGAAGAAGTTTTTCCCTACACTGAGGGGGAATTTGGGGTTTAGTTTAGGGCCACTGCTCCTTGTCCTGTGCCTGGGCACCATTGAAAGGTCAGGCACTTTCTACTCCAGCAGCTCCTCACCAGTTTCAGCTGTTTTTATCAGCTCTTCATTCATTTCAGGTATTTTTATCAGTTCCTCATTCATTTCAGGTATTTTTATCAGTTCCTCATTCATTTCAGGTGTTTCTTTTCAGCTCCTCACCAGTTTCAGGTGTTTCTTTTCAGCTCCTCACCAGTTTCAGGTGTTCTCCTCCCAGTTTCAGATGTTTTTCAGCTCCTCACCAGTTTTAGGTGTTCTCCTCCCAGTTTCAGATGTGTTTTAGCTCCTTCCCAGTTTCAGGTGTTCTCCTCAGTGCCCCTTCAGTTTTGTTTTTTTTCTCCCATGTCCCACCATGAACTCAGACATTCCTTCTTCCCCCAGATTAAGCCCTCAGTGCCTCCTGTGCAGGTTTCACCACCCCATTGTTTCCACACAGTGACTCAATGTTTTCAAATGGATCCACTTTGGCCATCGATTGCCTCTGCCCACTCATTCTTCATTAGCTCAGGTCAAACCCTTTATCAATACCCTAAAACACCCAGGATGGCTCAATTCTTACTACCTCAAGAATTAACTGCAGTCAGATACAACGATTTTGTGCCAGGCCCACACATTTGTGCTTATTCACACTGCAAACTTCACCTTCTGTGCAATTAAGCAGTAATTAATTGTAGTGAGCGCTCTGCTTGTATTTATTCCAAATTTCCAAGTGGCTGTGGCTGCTTTGTTGCGTTGTTTGATACTCCTGGACTCGATGACTCGTCTCAGATTTTAGTTTTGGGCTGACTTTGCTCAGTGCCCCCACATCTCTTATTTCCTTTGAAAAGCTTTAGGGTTTGGAGGAAGTGACTCCAAACCAGCGACTCCAGCAAGTGATTCTCAACATGAAACAGCTTCTAAGGGATCATTAATTAAGGAAGATCAAAATGAGCCCTGGAGCAGGTCTGGAGAAGATTTGCAGGTTTAGGGAATATTAGCAGTGTTATTAAATGATATTTTGGGTGCCAGCAGTGCTCTATCTGCTCGCACATCAGCAGAATCAGCCCTTCCCAAGGGGATTTTTGAAGGAGCTGAGGGCTGAGGAAGCTGCAGGAGCCTTTCTGTGCTCACCCGAGGTAGGGCTTGAGCAAGGAGATGGTTTGGCAGGAGAAAACGAGGATTCTACAAGCTCAGACCTGCTCCAGAGGAATCACGGGATGGTTGGGGAGCTGGGGGAGAGGAGGGGGCAGGCTGGGGGTTGGAGGTGTGGGGATGGAGCAGAGATTGCTGCTCAGGAGAGTGGTGAGCCTGGGTTTGCTGTGGATGGAGGAGCTGGAGGAATGCAGAAAAGGCTCAGGGGGGATAAAAGGAGATAATGCATGTTGTGTGTATGGGATGAGGCGTTCCCTCCTTTCCAAAGTGCTCCACAGCTTCAGTCCTGCAAGGATCCATGGCCTTGGATGTGCAGCCTGTCCCCACCATTTGGCACAAAGCACATGAAATGTGCTGCAGGATCTTTGCCCTGCCTGGATTTTTGGGTTCACAATCCCTCCTTTAGAAAGTTTTCTTCTAGCTGTTCTCTTCTTGCTGTTGCTCTTTTTAAAAGGTTTTCTTCTTGCTGTTCGCCACCTCTGCTTTCTCTCCATGTTGGAGAAGATTTTCCTTCTACTGAATCCAGTTTTTGCTGTTTTGAGTGATTAAAGCTCATCACAGACTGTGTGATTTAATAGCTGAAAACTGAAATCCGGGGTTGAACTTGACCCTGTTTTCCTCCCTTTTGTTTTCCAGCAGCCCAAGGAGGGCTGTGTGGGCAGGCAGAGCGTGTCCCTGCTGGTCCTGCTGAGGGGTCTCTTCTGCCTCACTGGCTTAGGAATAATGCAAATTTATGGTAATCCTGTCTGCGATGGCAGCCTTTGTATTCCCTGACTGTTTGCACTGAGCTGGGCTGGGCATTTCATGGAATCTGGGAATGGTTCGGGCTGGAAGGGATCTTAAAGCTCATCTACCCTTTCCATGGCAGGGACACCTCCCACTGTCCCAGGGTGCTCCCAACCCCAATGTCCAGCCTGGCCTTGGGCACTGCCAGGGATCCAGGGGCAGCCACAGCTGTGCCAGGGCCTGCCCACCCTCCCAGGGAACAATTCCGGCCCAATTTCCCATCCATCCCTGCCCTCTGGCAGTGTGACCCCATTCCCTGTGTCCTGTCCCTCCATCCCTTGTCCCCAGTCCCTCTCCAGCTCTCCTGGGACCCTCTTTAGGCCCCAAAAGGGGCTCTGAGCTCTCTGTGGAGCAATGTTTAATGAATTACACCGTTAATCCCACCAGGAATAACACCAAGTTGGTGTTTACCCCCATCACTCCCACGGAAAGCTGTTCACTGCTCTGTCTGCTCTCCAGGCACACATTTCCCTGTGGTTCCCAACCTCAGGTTATTCCTGTCCATGTTAATCCCTTTCTTTTTTATACCTTCAGCACAAAGATCCCATTTCCTCTGTGCCCTTTGCCCCTGGCACTTGTGCCACCCCTCCATGGGGGTCAGCAGGTGCCATTCCCTGCCATCCCTGTGCTCTCTGTGCCAAACCCCTCAGTCAGGGCAAACATTTGGTGCCAAAGGGCCAGGATTTGCCATCCTCAATATTTTCCCCTCAGACAGCCCCCGCTGGCAGATGCTCACAGCTTGGATGAGGCAACTTTTGCACTGAGCTTCTGCTAGCCATGAAATGATCAATGAGAGCCATAAAAAGATTGTCCTTGGAATCTCATCCGTGACTTTTGCTATCCCAGTGTCCTTTCCCGTGGATATAAAAGATGGAGGGTGCAGGCGTTTGAAAGATGTGAAGCAAGGAAAATTTTGCTGAAATGTACCCAACTGGATTAATTCTTGTTAAAGGCCGAGTCTGCAAAGGATTTAATGATCTGAATACCATCTTAGGACATTTCGCTGTCTTTTTACTGACAGGCTCCACAGATCCCAATTATGGAGATAAATCCAAAAACCAGGTCAAATAATTATTCCATAAATCGAGTGGAAAGGCTGGATGCTGGATGCACAGCAGCTTTCCACACACCCACTGCTGGACTTCAGAATCCTGTGAAAGGTTTAAACACGAGTGCAGCAAATGTGTGAATGTTCCAGCTCAAATCTGCCTGTTCAGCTCAGGTGAGAGGAGAGCTCTGTGGGCTCTGAGCTGCTCTGATGGCTCCTCTCTCCAGCAGGGGTGAGAGCAGAGGAGCTCTGCGAGGTGGGACGGAGCAGAGCAGCTCCGAGATTCCCTTCCTGCTCCAAAGTGGCTCTGAGTGGTGCCAGGGGATCCTTTTTGTGAGGGGAGAGGAATGAAGGCTCTGGCAGCAGCCTCACCATCCTCTGTGCAGTCCAGGAACACTTTTCTGGGTGCTGGAATAGTGGGTGCTCACTGGGTGGGACCTGTGAGACCCTGCTGAAGGATTGGATCTGCCATCAGCGCTCTGGGAAGGGACTGAAGTGTGGATTGTGCTTCAGAGGGATGTCAGACACTTGAAGATGCATCAATAAAGGGTGGAATATAAGATTGGAATTCCTCTTGTGTACCATCAATAAAAGATCCAGATAGGATTGAAATTCCTCTTGTAATATCCCAGTGGGGAAAAGGCAGGGCTGGGCCCTGTATTCCCACTTCTCTGGGCATTCTGTGCCAGCTCCACCCCGTTGTGCCTTAGCTGGGTAGGAAGGGAAGCCACTGCTCCGTCAGTTGTTAGCTGGAATGTTTTCAGGAGGAAAAAGCCCTCAGGAGTTGGCATTGCTGCCCATGCTGGGAGTGGTTTCTCTCTCATCCGTGTGTTTTTCCAAGCTCTGGAAGTAAAAATAGAGGTGGGATGTCTGCTGTGTTTGCCTGTGCATTGCATTTGCCAGAGTTTAATGGCAGTGAACCATTGGAGGAGGATAAAATAGCCCGGGATGTACATTTGGAAAAATAACAACTGGATATTTGCACTCAGGATTCCTTCTCCAGGGGACTTAAACAACCCCACAGTGTTCACTTGTTACAGGATAACGCCGAGCTGCTTATCTGTAGTAAACATGAGAAGGATTAAATTTTTTGGAACCCTTTGTGCTGAGGGAGAATCCAAAGCCATTTTTACCTCCGTCTGTACTTTTCCAGCCATCTCCTGGTGGCTGTTCCAAGCTGGCACGGTGCTGGATGCCATCCTTGCCAGTTGCTGTGCACTCCAGGAGCCTCCCCAGGGTGCTGCTGGTGGGTTCTGCTGGAGAGCTGGGAGTGCTCTGCCTCGGGAGATTCATTTTCCTCTCGGGGCCCTGCTGAAAGTGGCTTTGGGCTGCAAAGGGAGCAGCAGCAGCAGCTCCCAGGTCTGTGCTGGGCTCTGTTCTGCTCCGGTTGCACCCACTGAGCAGGAGAGCACCCACAGAATGGGACCTTACGATCATCCAGGGACACCCCCACTTGCCCATTTTGCTCCAAGCCCTGTCCAACCTGACCTTGAACTGCTTTATTCAGACATTACAAAGCCAAGTAAACACATTTTTGCTTTTGGACGCACGCAGAGCCCTCCTGATGTGTTTAGCAGCCGATGACAGTTCCTGTCACAAACCCTTCACTCAGCGCTGCCGGGTTCTGTGGCACAGCTGAGACCCAGCTGGGAGGGGCTGCAGGGGCTCTGCTTTGCCTGGGGACACCGAGCTCTGGAGATGGCAGGGTCAGGGAACCACAGGCTGGAAGGGACCCTAAAACACCAGTGCCACCCCTGCTGGCAGGAGCCCTCGCCCAGGGTGCTCAAACCCGTCCAACCCA
The DNA here is from genome assembly GCA_009741485.1 of Malurus cyaneus samueli. Classification (NCBI taxonomy): domain Eukaryota; kingdom Metazoa; phylum Chordata; class Aves; order Passeriformes; family Maluridae; genus Malurus; species Malurus cyaneus. Next base: position 29,536,566 of record CM019221.1, read on the forward strand.
GCCTTGGCACTGCCAGGGATCCAGGGGCAGCCACAGCTGTGCCAGGGCCTGCCCACCTCCCAGGGAACAATTCGCCCAAATCCCACCATCCCTGCCTCTGGCAGTGTGACCCCATTCCCTGTCCTGTCCCTCCATCCCTTGTCCCCAGTCCCTCTCCAGCTCTCCTGGAGCCCCTTAGGCCCCAAAAGGGGCTCTGAGCTTCCCTGGACCTTCTCCTCTCAGGTGAGCACCCCCAGCTCTCCCAGCCTGACTCCAGCCCTGCAGCAGCTCCGTGGCTTCCTCTGGACTCTCCCCAGCAGCTCCACATCCCCCTGATGCTGGGTCTGAGAACTGGAGGCAGCTCTGCAGGTGGAATCTCACCTGGATACAAAATTTAGGAACCATCTGGGACAAACCCAGCAGTGGGATTTCAGCACTTTTAGAGGTTCCTGAGAGCAGCAAGTGGAGAAGGTCGGGAGGGGGAGAAGGTCACTAAAGACTGTGGAGCTGAATGCCGCCACGACAGATGCTGCTGGTTTCAAACACAACCCTTTCCACATGGAAGATTATTTAGGAAAAGCAGCAAGCTGTTCCGATAATGGAAAACAGGTGCACAGCCTCAGAGAGCGGCCAGGCACTGGAGGGAACAGCAATTTTCCTCACTTTCAGGAATCCTGAGGGATGCCTTGGTGCGCTTCACAAATCTCTAAAAGGATCTTTATAGTTAACAAAGTCTGCCCAAACCTCTGGCAATATTTTGGAAACATTCGATATCATGAGGGTGGTGCGTAGTTGGGAGATGGGGAGCGATGTCCTCAGGAATGACTCTGGGAAGGCAAAGCAGATGGTGAACCTTCTCGGAGAGTCGGTGCTGTCATCCCCGGGAAAAGTGTAAATTCCCAACATAAACAAAAATCCACCAGCCTGCCTGCTCTGCTGGGCTGAAATGTGTTTGTGTTTCATACTCCAGAGCAAAATGTGGGGCTGTGCAGCTCTCATGGAAACCACTTGACTTGCAGTGACTATTCAAATGACTGAATTACATCCAAACCGTGGCACATTCCCGATTTTCAATCTTTTGCCAAATTTTGCCACGTTCCAAGGCTGCTGGTGGGCAGTGCTAATCCAGGAGTATCAGTTCCTGATGCTGGGGAAGGGTTTGGAGTGGAAACAGTGTGGGGAACAGTTGAGGGCTCTGTGCTTTGTCCCGTGTCCCCTTCCATCCTTTGTCCGCCTCTTCCTGGAGCCACCGGTTAGTTAGCGCTTCAGACGCTTTGATTGTGCAGAGCAGGGCATGGAATCATACTTTTTCCCTCTGTGAGTCGACTGCACTGTGCTGTCTTAATCCCATAGATAGACAAGGACAGGAATCCGCACACTGAAGCAAGGGCAGCAGGGCTGCTCCAGGTGGGCCAACAGAGGGCCCTTATGGAGCACTGACACTGGATGCTGCTTGCCAGTGCAACGCTAGTAAACTAACCACTGTGTCCCTGTAGATTCAGTTGATTTAATAGCTGATTAAACCGTGCCAATTGTATTTTTAAATTTGCTCCAACTGGAATTGATCAGAGTTGGACTCTCTCACTGAGAGTGCCAGCTACAGAGCATGCTCTAATTCGCCCCAGCCAGGAGTGGTTGGCAGTTCAGCTGGAACAGAATCTTGGGAGGAACATAGATAGCATTCCCCCCACCCCAAGGCACCCGGAGCTGCGAATGTGTGGCAAATCCCCAGCCCAGTTATCACGACAACTCCCACAGGAGTATTGCAATTTCGACGATAGCAGATTTGAGAATTTTGCTCATTCGAATAATATTTACTCCGTTTTTAACTTCACCGAGCGATGGGTCTAGTTGTTTTTCTTTGCAGTTTCTCGACCGATAGCTGGAGGCAGGCAGTTAGCGTATTTCAGGAATTTCTATTCCGCTGACAAAACTCATCCTGCAACAGGCTCAACTTTTCTGCTCTTTATCGCGCAGAGCCGTTCTATTTTTAGGCGATTACAATGTCTCCTTATAACAATTTCCGTAAACGTGCCCTTTGCAAAATTTAACTCAGTGGGGGAGTCAAGGCACCTCCGCTAATGTGTCTATGAGGTTCTGTGTGGCTATTGATCCTCGGCCTGCTCAGCCATTCTAGTCTCGCCGGCCCACTTTGCCCAGTTCATATTGATGCCTAGGGAACAGCCCACAAGCACAAAACAGGATGGGCAACAGCACTATGGTTGAAAATGAAAGTGTTACCCAAGGCACAACTTCATTCATAGATATGAACTTAATCTCGCGCTTTCTCGCGAGAGCTGGCAATCTTCTGAAATGGGGAGCATCTCTGGTTCTGTTGCATAGGCCATGTAAGGATCTTGGGAGGCACGGGGGTTAGATCTGTTGATGAAATAATTTGTCGCTTTCGGCCAGAAGCGGCACAGGAAAGCGCCTGGTGCTTGTCTAGCGGGATGGATCGTGTTGGCACCAAAATGAATATTTGAAGGATATCAGGGAGAGTGGAGAAAATGGATATTGAAGGAAGTGTAGATGCGAAAGAATTTGAAGCTGGGAGTTACTGCAATTACACCTGCTAATGATTGAGTGTAGCACCCATGAACTCTGAGGAATTCGGAGGCACAGAGAGGCTTCTTCGGAGGTTGTCTCGCAACTGTATATGAGATGACATTGATCTGGTGGGTTTCGCAAGCAGTCGGTTTCGTCTTTCAGTGAGGAGGCAGTTCCCTCGGCATTGGGTCTTGGGTGACTGCTGCATCGTGCGATAGATGTGCTCATCTGGGTATGTGACTGGGTTACGACTCCCGCTCGCTGCTTGCCCCGGGGAATGTTTGCGTTGCAGAAACGAGTACTGCCGAAAGTAGCTGCCGCGGCGTGGTCGCTTCCGGGTGGCGGCCTGGGCGGCATCTCAACATCAGAAGGACGTGCTGGAATCACTAGTTGAAGCAACCAGGGCGTGAACACGTCCGCCCATGGAGTGTCCTCGTGTGCGACGGTACTGGCTCCCACGTGTGGCCATCGCCCCGCCCGGAGCCGGGCGTCGCCACTGCGGCAGCGCGAGCCAGCTGCGCGTCCGCCTCTCAGAGAGCGACTCAGTGACCCAAAGACCTCGCCGCGAGGTGCGCTGTGCCGGCTGCCTGCCTCAGGGCGCAAATGGTCCCGGAGGCCCAGCCAACAGCCTGCGATCACCGACGCGACCAGACCGCCCGGCAGGCTCGGACGTTGTGGCTGGGAGTGAGGGAGCAACTAACTCTCTGTCCTCCTGAGCAACCAGCCGTGTCAGAGGCTGAATGCCCGACTTGATCCTGGTCAGTTCCTCCCCTTCCACATGGTCCAGGCTGACATCGGGGCTTTGACATCCCTCCCTCCTCGGCTGTGCTTACCCCTCATGCCTTGCCGTTCAACTTCCTTCCTTCCTCTTCTTCCTTCCTTCCTTCCTGTTGCTTCCTTTCCTTTTCTTCCTCTGCCTCTCCCTTCCGCGTGGATTCACTTCCTTGCGGCTAATCACGTATCCTAGCTCCTATTGCGCTTTCTCCGTTCAGTGCCTTTCCTTCTCCTTACTCTCACTCCTTTCTCTCTCGCTTCGCTTACTTCCACTCCATCATTCCTCTCCTGTCCTCTCATTCCTCCTCTCTCTCTCCACATGGTCCTCATCTCTCTCCCTACATTCGTCCAACTTATGGGAGAATGCAGTGTCTTATTTATTCTCTATCCTTGCGAACAACCATCATCCCCAGGCGCCTTACAGAGGTGCATTCCGCAAACAGAGGTAGTAAAGACCTACGCGACAAAAGAGTGTAGCTACCCCCCAGCCCTGGTTCTCCAGCTCATGCTGGCGTTCTGAGGTAGTGCCTACTGAAATAAAATCCTCCATTAAGACTGGTTGTAGGTGGTAACTTATGGCAAAGGTTCTGTGGAGCTGGATGTTCCAATTCAATTGCTCAGAGCCAATCATTATGAGCAGTCCAAGGCAATGTCAGTTTCAATGAAATTTTAAACATCAGCTGGCGCTTCGCGAACTAATAAAGAAAGGCTGTTTAAATACATAAAAAAGAAAAACAACATAACTAATCTGTCACCTATAGATGTGATATAGTATGCAAGTCGAACGCAGCCCCAGCGATCTCTCGCGTCCACTTCTTCTGGCAAGGCAGGAAGGAGCACAGCGACCAGATACTGAACATCGCCCTGAATCTCTGCAATTCTATGTCTCCCCCATTTCCACAAAGCTATGCTGGGATCGAGCTGGACATTCAGGCTGCCTTGGTGGGAAGCCTGCACGCCAATGCCCAGCTGGAACCACTGGCTGCTCACTCTAGCTCCCTGCTGCCATTTCCCAATCTCTTAGCCATCCCAGCACTCTCTCAGCACAACGCTGCCTGTATGACCACGTTGCTTATCCAAGCCTTGATATAAGTGGTCCTTTTTATTTCCTATCAGTGTGTGCTTGATATTCCTTATCCTCTCCCAGAGGGTCCTCAACATGCAGGCACGCCAGGTTCCTGGCAGGGCTGTTTCCTTTGGGCGATTCTCCTAGCACCTCATCGCACCCCACATGCTACAAGGCCACGCAAGAAAAAAGGACCAAGAAAAGATTCCCTAGACAAAACAGACTCGATGAGATACCAGTTAAGAGAGTTTCTGCCTGTAGCGTCTACTGTTTACATACCCAGAGTATCCCATATGAACAGACCACTCCCAGAGGTAGCAAGATCAATTAAAAGCTCAGAGTAACGCTGCTTCATGGCTTTACAATAGTCTAACAAGGAAGTGGAGATATCTGGAGACAAGCTCTTTTCCCTTGCGATGATTTCAGTCGTGAACCTGATCGCAATGTGGACAGAGTTCCAACCGTAATGCTTCCTACTATCTACTTTTGTTGTGTTTGTTTACACTAATCGGTCTTTTCCGTTTTTGGGTTTGCAAGAGAGAAACACCCACCTGAACTGTTTTATCGATCCCAACAAAATATTGCGAGAACACTGTAGAATCAATTAACTGTAAGTGCCTAATATATAAATTGAGTAGAGAACATACGTTACTCATGAGCTTAATGATCTTGCTCCTCGGTGGAGTGTCTGTTCATATGGGGGATACTCCTGGTTGAAGTAACTCCAAACTTCTGGTATCATCACTTTTTGGGGAATTTTCTGTTTTCTTCTGGGCTGAGCAATGGAGTGGTGGTTGCGGAAATCAGCCCAGGAAGAAAAACAGTACCTAGCAGGACGCTGGCCGTGCTGGCATGATTGAGCTTGAGGAAGGATAAAAAGCACAAAGGAGAAATGAAAAGCAACTTTCAGCTGGATTAAAGCAGTGTGGTTCCATTACAGCAGCTGTTCCCATCATGGCAGCAGGGAGTTTGGATGCAGCCAGGGACTGGAGCAGTCACGTGTATGTTCCCCAGTGGCGATCCTTGGCTGTTGCCAGGTTCCCACAAGGCAGCCTGAATGTTTCCAGCTCACCCAGTGCTGTGGGGAAATGAGAAAATGGGGGAAAATGCAGGTATTTCGGAAGTTCAGGACTGTGTATGTGTTGTGCCCTCCTGCTGCAGAGAGGAGGAGAGCTGGGGTCTGCGTAGTGCTCACACATTCTAAGGAGGGTGACAGGAAAAAAAAGAGAAAGAAACAAAAGAGAGAGAAAAAGTGGATAAAGTTTAGTGCTTTTCTTTTTTAGTATTAAAACAGCCTTTCTTTTTTGCGCCCGCTGTTTAAAATTCATTGAACTGATGCCTTGAATGCTCAAATGTGATTTTGGACATCCAGCTCTCCTCGCCCCCCACAGCTGCCAAGTCCCACCAGTTCTATAGAGGATTTCAAATTTTGGGCTCCAGAGCAGATGGGGGACAGGGCCTAGCTGGGATGCCGTCACATGTGGTTTTGTCTTTACTCCCCTGTTGCGCTTGTAAGGCTTGGGGGATGAGGTTTGGGTGAAATTGGAACCCAGGTTGTGCGAAATGGCTTGAGGGTGGAAGCGGGTGTTTTTGGAGAATCCTGGAAGGGTTGGGTATTAGCGAGGGAACTCAAAGCCCATCCCATTTCTATTCCCTGTCACGGGCACAGGACACCTCCCACTGTCCCGAGGGTTCCAAAGCCCCAATGTCAGCCTGGCCTTGGCACTCCGGGACTCCAGGGACACCACAGTATCTGGGGCACCTGTGCCGGAGGGGAGGAAAAAGGATTTCTCCCTCATCTCCAGTCCCAACCCTGCCCTCTGCCAGCGTGCCCTGGTCACTGCTGGCTGATCAGCGGAGCTGTGCTGAGCTGCGAGAAATCCCTAGCAGAAGCAGCCGGCACAGGCACCTCGCGGTGTTCCCATGGTCGCTCTCGCCAGAACGCGCCAGGGGCGGCTCCCGGTTGCCGCAAGACCAGTAAGTGACACACGGCTCCGCGTGACACGGCATGAGCCACACTGGGGGTTTACACACAAGCCGGGAGAAAAAAACCCTCTGCTGGCAGACGGTGACACGCTCTGTGGCTCACTTTCACAGCTTCGATGTTTGAGAATGGCCTCCCCAGGCCGCAGCCCCCGCTGGACCCGCAGGCGCCAGCTCCTCGTCCAGGGACTCGTTCTGCACCGACATCGGGGCACAGCCAGCGGAGCGGGAGTCGTTCCTCTAACAGATCCGACAGCGACTATGACCTCTCACCAAAGACCATGTCCAGGAACTCGTCCCTCCCGAGCGAACAGTAAGCATCCATTCAGCTCATGTTTGACACTCTCTGAGAGCTCTCTGTGCTGCTCGAATCCTCAGAGTTCATGGGTGCTGCACTCACATTTCATAGCCCAAAATAGGTGCTTTTATCTGCTAAGCAGGTCCAACATCCTCCCAATCCCAGCCTTCAAATATTCCCATTTTCTCCAGCATCCTATCCCAATCCCATCCTTCAAATATTCCCATTTTCTCCAACATCCTCCCTGATACCATCCTTCAAATATTCCCATTTTGTCCAACATCCTCCCTGATACCATCCTTCAAATATTCCCATTTTCTCCAGCATCCTCTCCCATCCCATCCTTCAAATATTCCCATTTTCTCCAGAATTCAGCAGAGGAGCTTTCAAAGCCATATTCTGGAATAACAGAGAAGTTGTGCTGTATTTATATTTACAATAGTGCTGTTCCCCATCCTGTTTTGTGTGGTGGGCTGTTCCCTAGAACTGACTGGAAAATGAGCTGAGACAGATGGCTGAGCTGGAGAGGATCAATACCCACAGACCCTGCAGCTTTAGCGAGTGCCCTGGATTCCCTGCCCTTTATTTTGAAAGGCACAGTTTAAAATTTTAAAGTGACCATTAAGCTATAAAAGAAAACGCTTGTAAAAAATAAAAAAAAAAAGTTGAGCTGTTGGGAAAGTTTTGTCACGGAATGGAAATCTGAGTATTAGCCAGATCCGTGAGAATTCTGCAAGAAAACATCCCTGCTGTGAGTTAAAACGGAGTAAATATTTATTGAATGAACCACTTCAAATTATGCAAATAATGTGTTTGTAAATGGTGGGTTGCAACAATTCCCAGCAGTGTGCTGGGGTGGGGGAATCCCATCATTTCCCCCAAATTCATGGCTCTCTGCAGCTGAAGTGCCATCCACTATGGGCATTGAGGCTCTCTGTTGGCACTCAGGAGAGAGTCATCATCATCGTGGAGATAATTTAAAATAAATTGTAGGTTTAACAGCTCTAATAACTGAGTCAGGAACAGGGGTTGAGCTTTATGGTGGCACTGGAGAGATCCAGTGGTCAGTGCTCCAAAGGGCCCTGTGGCCACCTGGAGCAGCCTCTGCTGCCCTTGCTTAGTGCATTCTGTCATTATTTATGGGATTAATGATAGAATTGATGACAAAGTTGTTCCTAAAAGTGCCTAAAGGGGCTCCAGGAGAGGGGACAAGGGATGGAGGGACAGGACACAGGGAATCACATAGGATTTTCCATACATTTTCCATATGGCACAAGTGCCATAAATAATACCACCAAAAGAAACAGAAAAAAAAAAATAAAATTCCCTGTTACTGCCAGCAGTGGTGTGTTTTCCTCAGAACTTCTGCTCAAATCTTCCATGATGAAAACAGCCGGACAAAACCCGGCGTCTGAACGAGATTAAAGACTGCGACAGAGATCAACAAAAGCCAGGAAATTCAAAGGTGACCTTTCCCCGCACCACTCCGGTTGGTTTTTTTCCACCACAGTGCGAGTGTGAGCCTTAACTTTTGAATTTCCTGGCTTTTATTGCCCGGCGTTCCCAGTCCGAGCGCTCTCTCCAGCTGCTTGGTGTGGATACACACGGTGACCTTTTCATTAGGAACAAGTTTTTATGTGGTATTAACTAAACCCTACATGAGGAAAATCCCCTGGGGAAAACGCTCATTCCCCTGAGGTGAATTGGGCTCCGTTTGAAGGTAAATTTTACAGAAATTTATATGTTTTCTCCGTTTTTCCCTAGGCATGGAGACGACCTGATTGTCACACCTTTCGCCCAGGTGAGTTGGCGGCACGTTGGCCCCTGGGATGGNTTTTTCCACTTGGACAAAAGCCTGTGGGGCATTCAAACTTAGGAGAGGACCCTCACAGTCTGTGGAGTGCTCTGAGCATAATGAAGTTTTTTCAGCACAGCTCAGCAGTTAACTTCCAATAAAAAATTAGTGGGAAATGCAACTCTGAGAGGGCAACTTCCCAGTCCAATTGCAATTCTTACCAATTCCAGCAAATTCTTACCAATTCCAGGACACAGTTCCAAGTGGGTGTTTCTGCAAACCAAGAGGAATCGATGACAAACACAAAGTTAAGCTCTTGCTCTGTATCTCAGGTCACACTGAATGATCCAAGGGAAAGAGTTTCCCATATTCCACTTCTTGTAACTATTGTAAAGCCATGAGAGCAGCGTTACTCCTGAGCTTTAATGATCTTGCTCCTCTGGGAGTGTCTGTTCATATGGGATACTCCTGGTTGAAGTAACTCCAAACTCTGGTATCCATCACTTTTTGGGGAATTTTCTGTTTTCTTCTGGCTGAGCACATGGGTGGTGAGTGCTGGATCAAGCCCAAGGAAAAACAGCCTGCAGGACGCTGGCGTGCTGCATGTTGAGCTTGAGGAAAGGAATAAAAGCACAAAGGAATAAAAGCACTTTTCAGCTGGATAAAGCACGTGGTCCATACAGCAGCGTTCCAGGTGCTGGAGCAGGGAGTTTGGGAATGGCAGCCAGGAGCTGGAGCAGCCACGGTGTTCCCAGCTGGGCATTGGCTGTGCCAGGCTTCCCACCAAGGCAGCCTGAATGTCCAGCTCATCCCAGTGCTGTGGAAATGGGGAAAATTTGCAGGATTCGGGCAAGTTCAGACTGTGCTGTGCTCCTCCTGCTGCAGAGAGGAGGGAGAGCTGGGGTCTGCGTTGTGCTCACACATCTAAGGTGACAGGAAGTTTAGTGCTTTTCTTTTTTTAGTATTAAACAGCCTTTCTTTTTGCAGCCCAGCTGTTTAAAATTCATTGAACTGATGCCTTGAATGGCTCAAATGTGATTTGGACATCCAGCTCCCACAGCTGCCAAGTCCCCACCAGTCTTAGAGGATTTCAAATTTTGGCTCCAGAGCAGATGGGGACAGGGCTGGGGGGTCACATTGTGGTGTCTTTACTCCCTGTTGCGCTTGTAAGGCTTGGGATGAGGTTTGGTGAATTGAAGCCCAGGGCTTGTGCGAATGGCCTTGAGGGTGGAGCGGGGTGTTTGGAATCCTGGAAGGGTTTGGGTTAGGAGGGAACTCAAAGCCCATCCCATTCTATTCCCTGTCACGGGCACAGACACCTCCCACTGTCCCAGGAAAAAGAAGAGAGGGAGATCTGGGGGAGCGGCGCCTCAGGGTCCGCCATCGCCTCACGGCCTTGCGCGGCCGCCAGAGGGGCGCCATTCCCTCCCTCATACCCCCATCCCCTCACGGGCGTCCTCCCCTCACCCCTCATCCCTCATTTCCCTCATCCCCTCATCCCCCCATCCCCACGGCGTCTCCCCTCACCCCCATCCCCCATTCCCTAATTCCCTCATCCCCTCATCCCCTCACGGCGTCCTCCCCTCATCTCCTCATCCCCTCATTCCCTAATTCCCTCATCCCCTCATTCCCTCATTCCCTCATTCCCTCATCCCCTCATCCCCTCATTCCCCTCATTCCCCTCATTCCCCTCATCCCCTCATTCCCTAATCCCCTCATTCCCCTCATTCCCTCATTCCCATATTCCCTCATCCCTTCATTCCCTCATCCCCTCATCTCCTCCTTCCCTCATCCCCTCATTCCCTCATTCCCGTATACGCATATTCCCATATTCCCTCATCCCCTCATTCTCCATCCCCTATCCCCTCCTCCATTCCCTCCTCTCATCCCTCCTCCCTTCCATCCCCTCATCCCCTCATCTCCTCCCTCAATCCCGTCATCCCCTCATCCCTCACTATTCCCTCATCATCCTCATCCCTCATTCCTCATCCCCTCATCCCCTCATTCCCTAATTCCCTCACCCCCTCATCCCCTCATTCCCTATCCCCTCATCCCCTCATCCTTCCCTCACCCCAATCCCTCACCCTCATCCTCATCATCCCTATCCCTCATCCCCTCATCCCCTCATTCCCTAATTCCCTCATCCCCTCATTCCCTAATTCCCTCACCCCCTCATCCCTCATTCCCTCATTCCCTCCTCCTTATTCCCCATCCCCTCATCCCTCATGGCATCCTCCCTTCGTTCCTGAATCCCCTCACCCCGCCCCATCCCCTCATCGCCTCATGGTGTTCTCCCCTCATTCCTTCATCCCTTCATCGCCTCATGGCCTCTGTTCCCTCATCCCCCCATTCCCTCACCCCCTCTCCCCATCATCCCATCATCCTCACTGAGGAGCGTGCAATGTGTTTCATCTGGTGTGATGTTCCACCACGAATCATGGGGTCAGTTTGGGGCTCTGCTCTATAAAAAACACCATTGACAGGTTGGGTGAGCACGCCTGGGACAGTGGGAGGGTCTGTGCCCGTGACAGGGAATAGAATGGGATGCGTTTGAGTTCCCTCCTAATACCCAAACCCTTCAGTGATCCAAACACCCCGCTTCCACCCTCAAAAAAAGGGCCATTCGCACAAGCCCTGGGCTTCAATTCACCAAACCTCATCCCAAGCCTTACAAGCGCAACAGGGAGTAAAGACACCACAATGTGACCCCCCAGCCCTGTCCCCATCTGCTCTGGAGCCAAAATTTGAAATCCTCTAAGACTGGTGGGGACTTGGCAGCTGTGGGAGCTGGATGTCCAAATCACATTTGAGCCATTCAAGGCATCAGTTCAATGAATTTTAGAACAGGCGCTGCAAAAATGAAAGGCTGTTAATACTAAAAAGAAAAGCACTAAAACTTCCTCGAGCCGTTGAGATGGGTTGAGCACAACGCAGAGCGCCCAGCCTCCTCCCTCTGCAGCAGGAGGAAGCACGCAGCAACAGTCCTGAGACTTCCCGAACCTGCAAATTTTCCCCATTCCAGCAGCGACGGGATGAGGCTGACATTTCGAGGGCGCCTGGTTGGAAAGCCTGGCACAGGCCAATTGCCCAGGGCTGGGAACAGGCCGTGGCTGCTCCAGCTCCGGCGCCATTCCAAAGCTCCTGCGCCAGCAGCTGGACTCTGCTGGTATGACCACGTCTTAGCCAGCTGAAAAGTGCTTTTATTCCTTTGTGCTTTTATTCCTTTCCTCAAGCTCAACATGCAGCACGCCAGCGTCCTGCAGGCTGTTTTTCCTTGGGCTTGATCCAGCACTCACCACCCATGTGCTCAGCCAGAAGAAAACAGAAAATTCCCCAAAAAGTGATGGATACCAGAGTTTGGAGTTACTTCAACCAGGAGTATCCCATATGAACAGACACTCCCAGAGGAGCAAGATCATTAAAGCTCAGGAGTAACGCTGCTCTCATGGCTTTACAATAGTTACAAGAAGTGGAATATGGGAAACTCTTTCCCTTGGATGATTCAGCGTGACCTGAGATACAGAGCAAGAGCTTAACTTTGTGTTTGTCATCGGTTCCTTTTGGTTTGCAGAAACACCCACCTGGAACTGTATCCTGATCCAAACAAACATTTGCTGGAACTGGTAAGAATTGCAATTAGACTGTAAAGTTGCCCTCTCAGAGTTGCATTTCCCACTAATTTTTTTTTTTTTTTAATTGGAAGTTAACTGCTGAGCTCTGCTGAAAAAAACTTCATTATCATGCTCAGAGCACTCCACAGACTGTGAGGTCCTCTCCTAAGTTTGAATGCCCCACAGGCTTTGTCCAGGTGGAAAAAAAAGCTGCAGTTCCCTAGGTTAGAGATGGAAGAGAGAGGAGAAGAAGGAAGAAGGAAGCAAGGAAGGAAGAAGGAAGGAAAGAAGAAAGAGGAAGAAGGAAGAAGAGAAGGAAGGAAGGAAGGAAGGAAGGGAAGGAAGAAGGAAGAAGGAAGGAAGGAAGGAAGGAAAGAAGAAAGAAGAAGGAAGGATAAGAGAGGAAGAGATGGAAGGAAGGGAAGGAAAGGAAGGAGGAAGGATAGAAGAAGGAATGGGACAGCAGGTGGCAGGAGTCAGCCGTGAGCGGGCTCGGCCCGGACCTGCGCCCGAGACACGGCACTGAACAGAGCGGCTCAGGAGCCGGGGGAGCCATCGTCAGAGCCAGCCGGGGCTCCTGAACCGCTCTGCGAACCCAGAATTCATAACAGCAACCCCCGGCAGAGCCAGCCGGGGCTCCTGAACCGCTCTGCGAACCCAGAATTCATAACAGCAACCCCCGGCAGAGCCAGCCAGGGCTCCTGTGCCGCTCTGCGAACCGACAATTCATAACAGCAACCCCCGGCAGAGCCAGCCAGGGCTCCTGAGCCACTCTGCGAACCGAGAATTCATAGCTGTAACCCCCGGCTGCTCAAACGCGGCGGCGTTACCGGAACAGCTCCTGAATCGGGAAATGTCCGTGCTGATAGGAGTCGAGCGCGAGAGCGCACTTCTGGCCATGTACAGACACCCCAGCAATCCCGCCTGTGCATCCCTGGGAGTGCTGTCCGAACGCTCCTGGAGCTCTGCCCCGAGCAGCCCTAATGGAAAAGGAGCCGTTCGCTGGATAACGCTACAGCCTAACCCATTGACACGAGGCTCCACCGTCCTGATGCGCTGCGTCCTGCTCAGCAGAAGGGGAGATAAGAACTCCATGCCGGCCCTCACGATCCTGCGAGAATCTCCTCGCAGGACGACGAAGCCCACAGAGCCCTCACGTTCCCCACGAGACGGGTGGCACTTTCCAAACCCTCCCGTGCCACATCAGGAAACTGAGAACTCGCGATAGCACTGGGCCAACAGTCACAGCCTTGAACTGTGGCAAAATTTAGCAGCAAGAGAAGAAAAGTCGGGAAGTGCCACGGTTTGGATGTAATTCAGTCATTTGAATAGTCACTGCAAGTCAAGTGGTTTCCATGAGAGCTGCACAGCCCCACATTTTGCTCTGGAGTATGAAACACAAACACATTTCAGCCCAGCAGAGCAGGCAGGCTGGTGGATTTTTGTTTATGTTGGGAATTTACACTTTTCCCGGGGATGACAGCACCGACTCTCTGAGAAGGTTCACCATCTGCTTTGCCTTCCCAGAGTCATTCCTGAGGACATCACTCCCCATCTCCCAACTACGGCACCACCCTCATGATATCGAATGTTTCCAAAATATTGCCAGAGGTTTGGGCAGACTTTGTTAACTATAAAGATCCTTTTAGAGATTTGTGAAGCTCACCAAGGCATCCCTCAGGATTCCTGAAAGTGAGGAAAATTGCTGTTCCCTCCAGTGCCTGGCCGCTCTCTGAGGCTGTGCACCTGTTTTCCATTATCGGAACAGCTTGCTGCTTTTCCTAAATAATCTTCCATGTGGAAAGGGCTGTGGAGAGACCAGCAGATTTCATGACCAGGTGGGACAGAACAGGCACAAGGCTCGCGTGGGACACTCCGACGAGTCTTTAGGACCTCTTCCCACTCCGACCCGTCCCAGCTGTGCAGGGCCTCAGAACCTCAAAAGTGCTGAAATCCCACCTGGGTTTTCCCAGATGGTCCTAAATTGTATCCAGGTGAGATCCCACCTGCAAAGCTGCCTCCAGCTCTGGGGACCAACAGCAATCAGCGGGGCTGGAACTGCTGGGAGGGGTGCGGCAGAGAAGCGCACGGAGCTGCTTGCAGGGCTGGAGTCAGGGCGTGGAGAGCTGGGGGTGCGCACCCCGGAGAGAGAAGGCTCCAGGGACAGCGCCAAGCCCCTTTTGGGGAGCCTAAAGGGGCTCCTAGGAGGGCTGGGAAGAGGGACGGGAAAGGGAAGGAGGACAGGGACAGCAGGGAATGGTCACACATGCCAAGGGCCAGGGATGTGTGGGATATTGGGAAGGAATGGTTCCCTGGGAGGGTGGGCAGCCCCTGCACAGGCTGTGGCTGCCCACTGACCCGCAGTGCCCGAAGGCTGGGTGACAGGTTTGAGCACACCAGGGCATGGAAGCACTGCCCGTGCCCAAGGCAGGGGGTGGCACTGGATGTTTTTTAGGGTCCCTTCCAGCCTGTGGTTCCCTGACCCTGCCATCTCCAGAGCTCGGTGTCCCCAGGCAAAGCAGAGCCCCTGCAGCCTCTCCCAGCCGGGTCTCAGCTGTGCCACAGAACCCGGCAGCGCTGAGTGAAGGGTTTGTGACAGGAACTGTCATCGGCTGCTAAACACATCAGGAGGGCTCTGCGTGCATCCAAAAGCAAAAATGTGTTTACTTGGCTTTGTAATGTCTGAATAAAGCAGTTCAAGGTCAGGTTGGACAGGCTTGGAGCGAAAGAGCGAAGAGGGGGGTCCGCTGGATGATCTTGAAGGGTCCATGTCTGTGGGTGCATCTCCGTGCCGTCGTGGGTGCAACCGAGCAGAAGCAGGAGCGAGCACAGACCGGAGCTGCTGCTGCTGCTCCCTTTGCAGCCCAAAGCCACTTTCAGCAGGGCCCCGAGAGGAAAATGAATCTCCCGAGGCAGAGCACTCCCAGCTCTCCAGCAGAACCCACCAGCAGCACCCTGGGGAGGCTCCTGGAGTGCACAGCAACTGGCAGGGATGGTACCCAGCACCGTGCCAGCTTGGAACAGCCACCAGGAGATGGCTGGAAAAGTACAGACGGAGGTAAAAATGGCTTTGGATTCTCCCTCAGCACAAAGGGTTCCAAAAAATTTAATCCTTCTCATGTTTACTACAGATAAGCAGCTCGGCGTTATCCTGTAACAAGTGAACACTGTGGGGTTGTTCAAGTCCCCTGGAGAAGGAATCCTGAGTGCAAATATCCAGTTGTTATTTTTCCAAATGTACATCCCGGGCTATTTTATCCTCCTCCAATGGTTCACTGCCATTAAACTCTGGCAAATGCAATGCACAGGCAAACACAGCAGACATCCCACCTCTATTTTTACTTCCAGAGCTTGGAAAAACACACGGATGAGAGAGAAACCACTCCCAGCATGGGCAGCAATGCCAATTCCTGAGGGCTTTTTCCTCCTGAAAACATTCCAGCTAACAACTGACGGAGCAGTGGCTTCCCTTCCTACCCAGCTAAGGCACAACGGGGGAGCTGCAACAGAATTCCCAGAGAGGTGAATACAGGCCCAGCCCTGCTTTCCACGTGGG
>CM019221.1:29552199-29583383 GCA_009741485.1 Malurus cyaneus samueli
GCGCTCTTGTGAAAGCCCAAAGCACCACAAGCGCTCGACTTTTTACAGTCACTCTCCAAATCAAAAGTCAAATCTTCAGCTAAACTCCCAGCAAAGAAACAGAATTTCAAAATGAATCCTCTGCTCTGTGTGGTGCCCAGAGCCATCCTCCACGTGCAAGCAGAGGAGGATGGTGCAGGAGCAGCAGCTCCGTGCTAATTACCTGGGATTTGGAGATATTTGTGACCCAGAGTTCACTCACGCACAGGGCTCCTTGTCCTACAAAGAGTTGGGGCTCTCAAGCAGCACCATTACTCCAGCCTTTGTTTTATACTTTCTATAAAGGTTCGTGCACGAGTCTGTGTACATCCTACACCACAGGAAAAATGAAGAGTACAAGTTTGGAGGTCGTGTAAAGGCATGTGAGAAGCGCAGACAAACGTGCCGGGGTACAGGAGGCAGAGCTAAGGCACAAGCAAGAAAAACACCGATCCTTCCCTCCCATCCCCAGAGAGGAATTTGAACAGAGCTTTAATCCGGTGAGCCCTGAAAAGCTGTGGGTGACATCCAAAGGGCTGCACCCCCCAAACTGGGGCTGCAGGGCAGATCAGCAATGTGGCAATTATTAATGTGAGAGAGCTGTCATTGCTGAGAGCTCAGGGCATCCAGGGGCTCCAGAGAAGAGTTTCTGCAAACCCTTCACAGCCTGGGAAGAACCACAACTCTGTGCTCTGCTCCTGTCACCACTGGTGACATTAAATGTACAGCTGATCCAGTGAGAAAACACTTTTCATCCAGGGATTGATGGTGTGGTGCCACAGGAACAAAACAGATCAAGAAAAGTTTGAACCAAATTTATGGAAGAGCAAGAGGCTTTGACTGAAAGTGGCAACCAGCGAAAGGTGATTTGATTCACAGGGAATAAAAGGTCAGGGAAGGAAATAAATACGAAAGAAGGAACAAAAGTAAGCAGGAAGAGCCAGATTGTTGGCGGTTAGAAGATGTTATTGGTTGAATCATGGGGTAGGAACTGCAGACCTTTCGCTGGGGCCAAGGGGAGGGGAGCAGCTGCACCGAGAAGGGAAGGCGCCGATGGATTCCTGAGCCCAAGGTGGCACAAAGGTCACCGAAAGTGACTGTGGCAGAGGCCACACTCAGCAAGAACAAAGGGGAACAGGAGAAAGAAACCTCAGGAGAAAGAAATGTAAGGGGACACCGTGTTGACAAGGCGTCTCTCATTGTTTCTGTAACCAGAGGTGGCAGCGCTCCTGCCCTGGCCCTGCACAGCTCTGGGGATGCCGACACTCCCAGTAAGAACCTCTCACCATTCCCATTATCCTGCCCAGTTCTGGCCTCACCAGCCCATTAAGGACCGATGCTTTGTATTTCCATGTTATGGTTTTCTGAGTTAATTCATAAAAGCGATTTCTGTGCGTTCCTGTGAGCTGCAGTTATAACAAAATAACAGGAAAATCTGCCAGATTTACTTCAGCTGATACCAAAGGACAAAACACAGGATGTTCAATCCATATTCCCCTTCCTTCTCTGGCTGTGCTTGCAAGGTTAAGAAAGCTCTGAAATTCTCAGTGACACCAGCAGTGCCTTAGCAAAACCCTTTGTCCCAGGAAAGCCCGGCCAGAAGTTTTCAGACTTTTCAAGAAAATGAAAGCAAAAAAGAGAAATAATTCCCTAATTTCACCACAGCTCATTTATTCACCAAGGGTCTGGGTCCTCAGTGATGCAACACCAGCAACAGATTTGGCTGCTGCTGCTTTGAAAATCCTGGAATATTCCAGCTGGAGTAAACAGCTGGCATGTATTCCTCACAGTGCAAATGCTGCATGTAATTTGTCTCCCCTCAGGGTAATTTTATTAATGCAGGGCTTGTTTGCTTTAAACCTGAGTTCTGCACTTCTCAGAACAGGATATAAATCACCCCACTAATGACAAATCAAAGGAGACAGACATCCACGAGGTGCTCACGGTGATGTCAATGGGTTGTGGTAAATCCATGAATCAATGGGTGACATTGGAGGGTTAAAATCAAATTCCAAGCTTTAACAGATCTGGAGGATCTAAACCCAGTTCATTCCAAACACAGTCTTTTATCTAGAGAGATGTGAGGCGGCCTAGTCCAATCAAAACACGACTGCTTCCTTCTGCAAAACTTGCAGGAAAAACACTCTGCATCCTCTCAGCCACTGGCACAAGAACTAGAAGGTTCTGAAGGAAAATCTCTCCTTCCGTTCATAATTCCAAGCAGAAGCCATCAAGGGGGGGGGGAAAGGTGCATTCCCTGAAAATATTCCTTAAAAATCTCTGTTCTCGCTGTGTTTAAAAGGAAACTTCCTTAGAAAGCCAAGGGTTGTGGCTGTTTTCTGCTGCATGGAAAGGAGTTCAGAGTGTGACAGTGGCTGTGAGGAGACAGAGGAAGCAGTCCCAATCCACTGAATTTAACCAAGAACCCAGGATTTTCTCCCATAACTCCAATATTGGCTGGTTTATGTTGGAAATAACACCATTTCCTATTAATCTCCAAAATGCATCTCCTTCTTACCTACAAAGTGTCATGATTTATGTAAGTTGTCATGATAAAATTCACTTTTTATTTCACTTGAAGACTTCACCTAAAAGCAGTTAAGACTCGTGGTTAAAAACCCATTTAGCTGAGGGGCCACAAATTCAACTTCCAGGGTAACCAAACTTTCTCTACAATTCCGTGTGTCAAACACTTCATTTCAAAAGGATTTTCATATATTCCCTGCATGAGAAGCTTGGGTCAGCTAAAAAGTACCAAATGTCCTACAGCTCACATTGGAAATACCGTAGAAAAACATCCCCAAAGCCGTTAAAAAGTTAGAGCAATTTTTTCCATGGAAAGTGTTAAGAAAATGAATCTAAAAATTCCTGGAAGGGCATTTCTCCTCATTATTGGATCTCTAACTGCCATAAACAGATCTATGGAAAGCCTAGGAAATTCCTGATTTTTTTTTTTTCACAGAGGCACAAAGCTTGCTAGACCCAACTTTAAATCAGATGATGAGCTGCACTACTGCTAGCTCTGCCAGAAAGAGAAGGAGTTCAGGATTGTGTGTCCTGGTTTGTTTGTGCACTCAGAGGCTTCCACCTGCCATTAACAAGTTTGGAGGAACCTAATCTGGAAGTGGTCCAGGGCTCTACGTGTCCCCTGAGAATAAATAACACACAGCAGGAAAGGAAACGATAGTTATCCAGGCTTCACACGCTGTAAAAATTAAGCTTTATTAGTCCCTCCAAGCATGTAATTATTGGAAGGCTGATATTAAACCTTACAAGTGGGCACTGCTCAAATCTGATCTCCTTCTCTCTGGAGCAACCTTTGATTAGTGTGAGCAGGGCCAGCTCTGATCCTGAGGGTTTGCAGCCCCTGAGCTTGGCTAACCCGGGTGTTAAAATAAATAAACTGTCCTAAGTGAGCAGCTGTTCATCCTCATCCTTCTCCCTGCCTGAGCAGCCCTCACAGAGCTGCCCACCCCACCTTGCCCTGGCACCCCTTCCCAGCAGGAAGCCAAGGAAGTCTCACCAGGAAAGGTTTGAGTACACAGATCACATGGAAACAAACTGAAATAAACAGGAGGGAAAAGGAAAGATCCAGCTGTGTCTGAGCCTGTTGGAGCTCGTGGGCTGGGGCTTGTCAGGGCCTGTGCTCGCAGGGACTCACAAGAACAGCAGCCACTGTGGCGTACAAACAATATGTTCATCTCCTGTGCAATATCCAAGCACAAACCCAAACCAAACGATTAAATACAATATTTGGAGCCTGATAGTTCTCTTCTATGGTTTTGCAGGAGAACTGCACTGGGGGGGGCAGAGAAGCAGCTGTGAGCGAAACTGAGATAAATGTTGTGTGCATTGGCTGGCAGCCGATCCCCAATCCCACACTCACCTTGCAGGTTCACTCTGGAGACAGGTGGCTGACTCGAGGCTGGAGATCTCCTACGAGGAAGAAAAAATACTTTGTCAGTAGGTAGGATTTATTTTCCAAAGCACTCCCTCAGTCAAAAATCCTTTTCTGTTCTCCCAAAGAAACCCAACACTTTAAAATGCTTGTTGAGCAGATGTGTTAGGAAAAGCCAGAGATGGCTGTTCCCCCTGCTCCACGGCTGGAAATGAGAAGATATGTGCCCCCATCCACATTTGTCTTTGCAGCTTTCAGCTCAAAACATTCCTGAAATCAGCAAGGGCCAAGTTCTGGTGACTCCCCCAGGATCAAGGCTTTTTCCCATAAAGCTTTTCCCCGCAGTGATGTCAAACTGCTGCAAGGTAATGCCACAGGTAAATCAGAAATGTGCCTTTAATCTCCCCATTAATGCTGGACTGCTCCTGAAGTGAGACGAGATGCTGCAGTCACTTTGTTTAGCTCTGAACCTGAAGGAGCCTTTCTGGAGTTAGAGCAGCAATTTCAGCAGCAAAGCCTGGACTTTGGAAGGACCAAAAGCTATTTGAAAAATTGGTTCAAGTCAAGCCAACAGGGTCTGACTGGAAAAAGGTGCAGATTCTCTCCAAATGTCAACACAGCTCCCTGTGAGCCTTGCCAAACATAACTGTTTAATTTTTCAAGCTGAAACCATCACCAGAGACTTGTTTTTTAAAAGGAATTGAAAAGAGTTGACATCAAAATCAAGATATTTCACTTTGGTTTGACTGCAGCACTTCAGGCTGACCAGAAATGAAACTTTGGGCTTCTGCTTCCCTAAGAAGTTTCAGATCCATTTTAACTGAAGCCAGATTTCCCCACATTCCTCGCCAGCCTCCTCCTAACCCCAAATTTCGGAGTCAGCCACCGACTGCACATCCATTATTCGCCAGCTCTGCTTTGAACTGGAATCAAAGGAGGCAGAGCAGCTCAGCTCTGCTGCGATTGTAGCTCCGGGGGTTCTTCACAAGTGCTCCGGGAAGGCTGCGCTGCCCAGGCCAGGTCGGTGTGAAAGGAGCACGATTCCAGCGCTCTTCCAGCCCTTAATCCCGGCTCCCGACCCGCCGGCTCCACAGGCTGCTCCCGCCAGGAGCCTCCCTGAGATTCAAAGGCTGTTTTGGCAGCACGTGCAGGACCCGGCTCCTCTGAAGGGTTCAGCACAGGGCACACACGTTGGGTGCTGAATTCCCTGCAAATGTGCCCTGACCTGCCTCTGCTGAGCCTTTGAAAAGCCAAATCTTGAAATCTCTGAAGCCAGAAACTCCCCACAGGGACACCAGGGCAGGGGCGCAGCTCCCAGCACTGAGGATCCACGCTGCAGGGATCTCGGAACCCTGAGCTGCACAGACATGCCTTTGGGGGTGGGGAGGGATGAGCTGCTGCTCTGTAGGGTATTCCCTGCTCCAGAGCCGGCACCGCTCCCGCCATCCTCAAATTTCCGCGCTGGCCGTGCCCATCCATTCTGCAGGCAGCCAGGGTGCAGATTTGAGGGCTGGATTTGCACAGCCCTGTCCTTCTCAGCCATCACTGTGCTCAAGTGGACGTGGCTCCCGTTTCCCGCTCGCTCCCTCCTGCCGGAGGGAATTGCAAGGAGCAGGCTCCGGATGCTTTCCGACCATGTCCTGGCCGCAATTGCCAAATCCAGCACTCCAAACCCATTAATCATCCTCTCCTCTTTTCCAATCAGGAAACTGCCTCAAGAACCCTGACGTTAAAGTCCAAAGAATATGACTGCCAGTTGTTTCTTTTTTCCTCCAGCCTTTAACATTCATATTTTCCAGCAAATATGTGGGATAGCATCTTCTTTTTCCTTGCTTGGGCCAGGAGGGGTGAGAGGAGGAGGAAAAAGAGAGGAGGAGGAGGGGTTAAGAAAAGCTGAGGTCTCGTCATCTCCAGAGCAGAAGTTGGAGTAAAATATCACATATCATGAGACAGATGATAAAATCATAGCTGGCAGCACGGCTGTAACCCAGCAGAGCTGTTTGGAAACTGTGCAGGAAGCTCTGCAGCACCTGGAAACACATTCCGCCATGGATCGGGATATTTGGCGTAGGATGGTTTAAAAATTTAATGACTTTTACTTTGGCTGGGCAAACGACTTTCTACCTCAATCGAATCTGGGAATGTTTTCCAAAGAAGACTGTAAGATGCCTGTGTGTCCCACAGGTTACGCCCTCGCTTCCTTCCGGCCCTGTCCAATTTCAGATTCCTCATTAGGAACTGCCGAAATGCCTGAGCTGTCCAAAAAAGCAAAGCTTAAAAAAAACTCTGAATCTATTTAAGCCATCTGTTTTTTTATTAACCTCCATCTTGGAATGCGGCAGTTCCTTCCCATCCAAGTTTTCCAACGGGAATCAACAGGAGGAAAACCTCACATCTGGATAAATGCTGGGTTTTGTGTAAAAAGAAGATGGTGAGCTCCTGGTGGGCACCAGGTGATGCCACTCACCCCTGCAGCATGGACATAGCCTGGGTTATCCCACTGGGATGCATTCCTGCACCTCATCTTCCCTTCCAGAGCCAGAGGGATGCCGGGAGCGAGCAGAACCTGCCAGTCCCAGGGTGGGATCAGCGGGATGGGTGGGTGCACAACAGACCTCATCAGGAATGGATGATGGCTGGAAGCAAAACAGCTCTCCCTGGGCAAAGCAGGCCAGAGGATGAGGAGGGCTGGCTCAGGAGAAACAGCCAAGGGGAAATGGTGGTTCCGGACGGAGGCGTAACAGGGAGTTTGTTTGGTTTCTCCTGTTCAGCAGGTAGGAAAAACAACATCCTCCTCCTGAGTGCATCACCTTCCTCATTTGGAGCCAAAGGAAATGATGTGGGATTCAGCTCTCCGGGCAGCCCTCTCAGAGCTGAGCTCTGTCCTGTTGGGAAACCTTGTTTTCTCAGAGCCTCGATCTTGGGGTGCCCCCTTGGCACTGCCCTTTGGTCACAGACAGCTCCTGTGAGACTGGCTTAGCTGGTTAGAGCCTGGTGCTGGGAACACCAGGGGTAGGGTTTGATCCCTTCAGGGGCCGTTCAGTTAGAGCTGGACTTGGTTCTGCTGGGTTTCTTCCAGCTCGGACAATTCTGGATTGTTGTTGCCCTGTGAAGCAGTGGGGCAATGCAGGCAGCACCACGGCTCGATGGAACAGAGGTGATGCCTCTGCTCCGGGCTGGGCACCTGTGGAACTCCTGGACAGCCAAGTGGCATCGTGACAAGATCATGGAATTGTTTAGGTTGGCAGAGACCTCTGACATCACCAAGCTCAACCCAGCAGTGCCAAGGCCACGCTGCCCCATGACCCAGCACCACATCCACCAGCAGCTTTGAAAATCCTGCTGAGGACAGGACTCCACCACTGCCCTGGGCAGCTGTGCCAGGGCTGGACAGCCCCTTCTGGGAAGAAAATTTTCCTGATATTCAAACAAACCTCTCCTGGCCAGCCTGAGGCCATTCCCTCTCCTCCTGTCCCCGTTCCCTGGAGCAGAGCCCGACCCCCCCGGCTGTCCCCTCCTGTCAGGGGTTGTGCAGAGCCACAAGTCCCCCCGGAGCCTCCTTTTCTCCAGGCTGAGCCCCTTCAGCTCCCTCAGCCCCTCCTGGGCTCCAGACCCTTCCCAGCCTCCATTCCTTTCTCACTCTCCAAGCCCCAATGTCAGCCTGGCCTCTGGCCTCGCCAGGATCCAGGGACACCACAGCATCTGCGGCACCCTGTGCCAGGGGGAGGGAAGGATTTCTCCCTCATCTCCAGTCCAACCCTGCCCTCTGCAGCGTGCCTGGTCACGCTGGGGTGACAGGAGCTGTGCTGAGCTGCGAGAAATCCCTGAGCAGAAGCAGCCGGCACAGGCACCTCGGGGTGGGTGTCCCATGGTCGCTCTCTGCAGAAACGCGCCAGGGGCGGCTCCGGTGCCCGCAGTGACACACCGCTCCGGTGACACGGCGGGAGCCGCGCTGGGTGACACACAGCCCGAAAACCCTCTGCTGGCAGACGTGTGACACGCTCTGTGTGCTCACTTCACAGCTTCGATGTTGAGAATGGCCCGTCCCCAGGCCGCAGCCCGCTGGACCCGCAGGCCAGCTCCTCGTCAGGACTCGTTCTGCACACGACATTCGGGGCACAGCCAGCGGCGGGAGTCGTTCCTCTACAGATCCGACAGCGACTATGACCTCTCACCAAAGACCATGTCCAGGAACTCGTCCCTCCCGAGCGAACAGTAAGCATCCATTCAGCTCATGTTTGACACTCTCTGAGAGCTCTCTGTGCTGCTCGAATCCTCAGAGTTCATGGGTGCCAAACTCACATTTCATAGCCCAAAATAGGTGCTTTTATCTGCTAAGCAGGTCCAACATCCTCCCAATCCCAGCCTTCAAATATTCCCATTTTCTCCAGCATCCTCTCCCATCCCATCTTCAAATATTCCCATTTTCTCCACATCCTCCCCATCCATCTTCAAATATTCCCATTTTTCCACATCCTCCCCATCCCATCTTTCAAATATTCCCATTTTCTCCAGCATCCTCTCCCATCCCATGCTTCAAATTTCCCATTTTCTCCACAACAGCAGAGGAGCTT
Organism: Malurus cyaneus samueli; assembly: GCA_009741485.1. Taxonomy (NCBI): domain Eukaryota; kingdom Metazoa; phylum Chordata; class Aves; order Passeriformes; family Maluridae; genus Malurus; species Malurus cyaneus. The sequence goes on from CM019221.1 coordinate 29,560,690, forward strand.
TCAAAGCCATATTCTGAATAACAGGAAGTTGTGCTGTATTTAATTTACAATAGTGCTGTCCCCATCCTGTTTGTGTGGTGGGTGTTCCTAGAATTGACTGGAAAATGAGCCGAGACAGATGGCTGAGCTGGAGAGGATCAATACCCACAGACCCTGCAGCTAGCGAGTGCCCGGATTCCCTGCCCTTTATTTTGAAAGGCACAGTTTAAAATTTTAAAAGTGACCATTAAGCTATAAAAAAAACGCTCGTAAAAAATAAAAAAAGTTGAGCTGTTGCAGAAGTTTTGTCACGGAATGGAAATCTGAATATTAGCCAGATCCGTGAGAATTCTGCAAGAAAACATCCCTGCTGTGAGTTAAAACGGAGTAAATATTTATTGAATGAACCACTTCAAATTATGCAAATAATGTGTTTGTAAATGGTGGGTTGCAACAATTCCCAGCAGTGTGCTGGGGTGGGGGAATCCCATCATTTCCCCCAAATTCATGGCTCTCTGCAGCTGAAGTGCCATCCACTATGGGCATTGAGGCTCTCTGTTGGCACTCAGGAGAGAGTCATCATCATCGTGGAGATAATTTAAAATAAATTGTAGGTTTAACAGCTCTAATAACTGAGTCAGGAACAGGGGTGAGCTTTATGGTGGCACTGAAGATCCAGTGTGTGCTCCAAGGGCCCTGTGCCACCTGGAGCAGCCTCGCTGCCCTGCTTAGTGCATTCTGTCATTATTATGGGATAATAAGAATGATTGACAAAGTTGTTCCTAAAAGTGCCTAAAGGGCTCCAGAGAGGGACAAGGGATGGACAGGAAACAGGAATCACATAGGATTTCCATACATTTTCCATAGGCACAAGTGCATAAATAAACCACCAAAAGAAAACAAAAAAAAAATAAAATTCCCTTTACTTGCCACAGTGTGGTGTGTTTTCCTCAGAACTTCTGCTCAATCTTCCATGATGAAAACAGCCGGACAAAACCCGAGAGTGAGAAAGGAATGGAGCTGGGAAGGGTCTGGAGCTCCAGGAGGGGCTGAGGGAGCTGGAAAGGGGCTCAGCCTGGAGAAAAGGAGGCTCCGGGGGGACCTTGTGGCTCTGCACAACCCCTGACAGGAGGGGACAGCCGGGGGGGTCGGGCTCTGCTCCAGGGAACGGGGACAGGAGGAGAGGGAATGGCCTCAGGCTGGCCAGGAGAGGTTTGTTTGAATATCAGGAAAAGTTTCTTCCCAGAAGGGGCTGTCCAGCCCTGGCACAGCTGCCCAGGGCAGTGGTGGAGTCCCTGTCCTCAGCAGGATTTCAAAGCTGCGTGGATGTGGTGCTTGGGGTCATGGGGCAGCGTGGCCTTGGCACTGCTGGGTTGAGCTTGGTGATGTCAGAGGTCTCTGCCAACCTAAACAATTCCATGATCTTGGTCACGATGCCACCTTGGCTGTCCCAGGAGTTCCACAGGTGCCCAGCCCGGAGCAGAGGCATCACCTCTGTTCCATCGAGCCGTGGTGCTGCCCTGCATTGCCACCACTGCTTCACAGGGCAACAACAATCCCAGAATTGTCCGAGCTGGAAGAAACCCAGCAGAACCAAGTCCAGCTCTTAACTGAACGGCCCCTGAAGGGATCAAACCCGTACCCCTGGTGTTCCCAGCACCAGGCTCTAACCAGCTAAGCCAGTCTCACAGGAGCTGTCTGTGACCAAAGGGCAGTGCCAAGGGGGCACCCCAAGATCGAGGCTCTGAGGAAAACAAGGGTTTCCCAACAGGACAGAGCTCAGCTCTGAGAGGGCTGCCCGGAGAGCCTGAATCCCACATCATTTCCTTTGGCTCCAAATGAGGAAGGTGATGCACTCAGGAGGAGGATGTTGTTTTTCCTACCTGCTGAACAGGAGAAACCAAACAAACTCCCTGTTACGCCTCCGTCCGGAACCACCATTTCCCCTTGGCTATTTCTCCTGAGCCAGCCCTCCTCATCCTCTGGCCTGCTTTGCCCAGGGAGAGCTGTTTTGCTTCCAGCCATCATCCATTCCTGATGAGGTCTGTTGTGCACCCACCCATCCCGCTGATCCCACCCTGGGACTGGCAGGTTCTGCTCGCTCCCGGCATCCCTCTGGCTCTGGAAGGGAAGGATGAGGTGCAGGAATGCACCCCAGTGGGATAACCCAGGCTATGTCCATGCTGCAGGGGTGAGTGGCATCACCTGGTGCCCACCAGGAGCTCACCATCTTCTTTTTACACAAAACCCAGCATTTTATCCAGATGTGAGGTTTTCCTCCTGTTGATTCCCGTTGGAAAACTTGGATGGGAAGGAACTGCCGCATTCCAAGATGGAGGTTAATAAAAAAACAGATGGCTTAAATAGATTCAGAGTTTTTTTTAAGCTTTGCTTTTTTGGACAGCTCAGGCATTTCGGCAGTTCCTAATGAGGAATCTGAAATTGGACAGGGCCGGAAGGAAGCGAGGGCGTAACCTGTGGGACACACAGGCATCTTACAGTCTTCTTTGGAAAACATTCCCAGATTCGATTGAGGTAGAAAGTCGTTTGCCCAGCCAAAGTAAAAGTCATTAAATTTTTAAACCATCCTACGCCAAATATCCCGATCCATGGCGGAATGTGTTTCCAGGTGCTGCAGAGCTTCCTGCACAGTTTCCAAACAGCTCTGCTGGGTTACAGCCGTGCTGCCAGCTCATGATTTTATCATCTGTCTCATGATATGTGATATTTTACTCCAACTTCTGCTCTGGAGATGACGAGAACCTCAGCTTTTCTTTAACCCCTCCTCCCCTCTCTTTTTTCCTCCTCCTCCTCTACCCCTCCTGGCCCGAGCAAGGAAAAAGAAGATACTATCCCACATATTTGCTGGAAAATATGAATGTTAAAGGCTGGAGGAAAAAAGAAACAACTGGCAGTCATATTCTTTGGACTTTAACGTCAGGGTTCTTGAGGCAGTTTCCTGATTGGAAAAGAGGAGAGGATGATTAATGAGTTTGGAGTGCTGGATTTGGCAATTGCGGCCCAGGACATGGTCGGAAAGCATCCGGAGCCTGCTCCTTGCAATTCCCTCCGGCAGGAGGGAGGGAGCGGGAAACGGGAGCCACGTCCACTTGAGCACAGTGATGGCTGAGAAGGGACAGGGCTGTGCAAATCCAGCCCTCAAATCCTGCACCCTGGCTGCCTGCAGAATGGATGGGCACGGCCAGCGCGGAAATTTGAGGATGGCGGGAGCGGTGCCGGCTCTGGAGCAGGGAATACCCTACAGAGCAGCAGCTCATCCCTCCCCACCCCCAAAGGCATGTCTGTGCAGCTCAGGGTTCCGAGATCCCTGCAGCGTGGATCCCTCAGTGCTGGGAGCTGCAGCCGTGCCCTGGTGTCCCTGCTGGGGAGTTTCTGGCTTTCAGAGATTTCAAGATTTGGCTTTTCAAAGGCTCAGCAGAGGCAGGTCAGGGCACATTTGCAGGGAATTCAGCACCCAACGTGTGTGCCCTGTGCTGAACCCTTCAGAGGAGCCGGGTCCTGCACGTGCTGCCAAAACAGCCTTTGAATCTCAGGGAGGCTCCTGGCGGGAGCAGCCTGTGGAGCCCGGCGGGTCGGGAGCCGGGATTAAGGGCTGGAAGAGCGCTGGAATCGTGCTCCTTTCACACCGACCTGGCCTGGGCAGCGCAGCCTTCCCGGAGCACTTGTGAAGAACCCCCGGAGCTACAATCGCAGCAGAGTTGAGCTGCTCTGCCTCCTTTGATTCCAGTTCAAAGCAGAGCTGGCGAATAATGGATGTGCAGTCGGTGGCTGACTCCGAAATTTAGGGTTAGGAGGAGGCTGGCGAGGGGAATGTGGGGAAATCTGGCTTCAGTTAAAATGAATCTGAAACTTCTTAGGGAAGCAGAAGCCCAAAGTTTCATTTCTGGTCAGCCTGAAGTGCTGCAGTCAAACCAAAGTGAAATATCTTGATTTTGGTGTCAACTCTTTTCAATTCCTTTTAAAAAACAAGTCTCTGGTGATGGTTTCAGCTTGAAAAATTAACAGTTATGTTTGGCAAGGCTCACAGGGAGCTGTGTTGACATTTGGAGAGAATCTGCACCTTTTTCCAGTCAGACCCTGTTGGCTTGACTTGAACCAATTTTTTCAAATAGCTTTTGGTCCTTCCGAAGTCCAGGCTTTGCTGCTGAAATTGCTGCTCTAACTCCAGAAAGGCTCCTTCAGGTTCAGAGCTAAACAATAGTGACTGCAGCATCTCCGTCCTCACTTCAGGAGCAGTCCCAGCATTAACTGGGGAGATTAAAGGCACATTTCTGATTTACCTGTGGCATTACCTTGCAGCAGTTTGACATCACTGCGGGGAAAAGCTTTATGGGAAAAAGCCTTGATCCTGGGGGAGTCACCAGAACTTGGCCCTTGCTGATTTCAGGAATGTTTTGAGCTGAAAGCTGCAAAGACAACATGGGATGGGGGCACATATCTTCTCATTTCCAGCACGTGGAGCAGGCAGGGAACAGCCATCTCTGGCTTTTCCTAACACATCTGCTCAACAAGCCATTTTAAAGTGTTTGGGTTTCTTTGGGAGAACAGAAAAGGATTTTTGACTGAGGGAGTTGCTTTGGAAATATAAATCCTACCTACTGACAAAGTATTTTTTCTTCCTCGTAGGAGATCTCCAGCCTCGAGTCAGCCACCTGTCTCCAGAGTGAACCTGCAAGGTAAGTGTGGGATTGGGGATCGGCTGCCAGGCCAAATGCACACAACATTTATCGCAGTTTCGCTCGCAGCTGCTTCTCTGCCCCCTCCCCAGTGCAGTTCTCCTGCAAAACCAATAGAAGAGAACTATCAGGCTCCAAATATTGTTATTTTAATCGTTTGGTTTGGGGTTTGTGCTTGGATATTAGCACAGGAGATGAACATGATTTTGGTTTGATAGTCACGGCCACAGTGGCTGCTGTTCTTGTGAGTCCCTGCGAGCACAGGCCCTGACAAGCCCCAGCCCACGAGCCTCCAACAGGCTCAGACACAGCTGGATCTTTCTTTTCCTCCTGTTTATTTCAGTTTGTTTCCATGTGATCTGTGTACTCAAACCTTTCCTGGGTGAGACTTCCTTGGCTTCCTGCTGGGAAGGGGTGCCAGGGCAAGGTGGGGTGGGCAGCTCTGTGAGGGCTGCTCAGGCAGGGAGAAGGATGAGGATGAACAGCTGCTCACTTAGGACAGGTTTATTTATTTTAACACCCGGGTTTAGCCAAGCTCAGGGGCTGCAGAACCCCCTCAGGATCAGAGCTGGCCCTGCTCACACTAACTCAAAGGTTGCTCCAGAGAGAAGGAGATCAGATTTGGAGCAGTGCCCACTTGTAAGGTTTAATATCAGCCTTCCCAATAATTACATGCTTGGAGGGACTAATAAAGCTTAATTTTTACAGCGTGTGAAGCCTGGATAACTATCATTTCCTTTCCTGCTGCGTGTTATTTATTCTCAGGGGACACGTAGAGCCCTGGACACTTCCAGATTAGGTTCCTCCAAACTTGTTAATGGCAGGTGGAAGCCTCTGATGCACAAACAAACCAGGACAACACAATCCTGAACTCCTTCTCTTTCTGGCAGAGCTAGCAGTAGTGCAGCTCATCATCTGATTTAAAGTTGGGTCTAGCAAAGCTTTGTGCCTCTGTGAAAAAAGAAAAAAAAATCATGGAAAATTTCCTAGGCTTTCCATAGATCTGTTTATGGCAGTTAGAGAATCCAATAATGAGGAGAGAATGCCCTTCCAGGAATTTTTAGATTCATTTTCTTAACACTTTCCATGGAAAAAATTGCTCTCAACTTTTTAACGCTTTGGGGATGTTTTTCTACGGTATTTCCAATGTGAGCTGTAGGACATTTGGTACTTTTTAGCTGACCCAAGCTTCTCATGCAGGGAATATATGAAAATTCCTTTTGAAATGAAGTGTTTGACACACGGAATTGTAGAGAAAGTTTTGTGTTACCCTGGAAAAGTTGAATTTGTGGCCCCTCAGCTAAATGGGTTTTTAACCACGAGTCTTAACTGCTTTTAGGTGAAGTCTTCAAGTGAAATAAAAAAGTGAATTTTATCATGACAACTTACATAAATCATGACACTTTGTAGGTAAGAAGGAGATGCATTTTGGAGATTAATAGGAAATGGTGTTATTTCCAACATAAAACCAGCCAATATTGGAGTTATGGGAGAAAATCCTGGGGTTCTTGGTTAAATTCAGTGGATTGGGGACTGCTTCCTCTGTCTCCTCACAGCCACTGTCACACTCTGAACTCCTTTCCATGCAGCAGAAAACAGCCACAACCCTTGGCTTTCTAAGGAAGTTTCCTTTTAAACACAGCGAGAACAGAGATTTTTAAGGAATATTTTCAGGGAATGCACCTTTCCCCCCCCCCCCTTGATGGCTTCTGCTTTGGAAATTATGAACGGAAGGAGAGATTTTCCTATCAGAACCCTTCTAGTTCTTGTGCCAGTGGCTGAGAGGATGCAGAGTGTTTTTCCTGCAAGTTTTGCAGAAGGAAGCAGTCGTGTTTTGATTGGGACTAGGCCGCCTCACATCTCTCTAGATAAAAGACTGTGTTTGGAATGAACTGGGTTTAGATCCTCCAGATCTGTTAAAGCTTGGAATTTGATTTTAACCCTCCAATGTCACCCATTGATTCATGGATTTACCACAACCCATTGACATCACCGTGAGCACCTCGTGGATGTCTGTCTCCTTTGATTTGTCATTAGTGGGGTGATTTATATCCTGTTCTGAGAAGTGCAGAACTCAGGGTTTAAAGCAAACAAGCCCTGCATTAATAAAATTACCCTGAGGGGAGACAAATTACATGCAGCATTTGCACTGTGAGGAATACATGCCAGCTGTTTACTCCAGCTGGAATATTCCAGGATTTTCAAAGCAGCAGCAGCCAAATCTGTTGCTGGTGTTGCATCACTGAGGACCCAGACCCTTGGTGAATAAATGAGCTGTGGTGAAATTAGGGAATTATTTCTCTTTTTTGCTTTCATTTTCTTGAAAGTCTGAAAACTTCTGGCCGGGCTTTTCCTGGGACAAAGGGTTTTGCAAGGCACTGCTGGTGTCACTGAGAATTTCAGAGCTTTCTTAACCTTGCAAGCACAGCCAGAGAAGGAAGGGGAATATGGATTGAACATCCTGTGTTTTGTCCTTGGTATCAGCTGAAGTAAATCTGGCAGATTTTTCCTGTTATTTTGTTATAACTGCAGCTCACAGGAACGCACAGAATCGCTTTTATGAATTAACTCAGAAACCATAACATGGAAATACAAAGCATCGGTCCTTAATGGGCTGGTGAGGCCAGAACTGGGCAGGATAATGGGAATGGTGAGAGGTTCTTACTGGGAGTGTGGCATCCCCAGAGCTGTGCAGGGCCAGGGCAGGAGCGCTGCCACCTCTGGGTTACAGAAACAATGAGAGACGCCTTGTCACACGGTGTCCCTTACATTTCTTTCTCCTGAGGTTTCTTTCTCCTGTTCCCCTTTGTTCTTGCTGAGTGTGGCCTCTGCCACAGTCACTTTCGGTGACCTTTGTGCCACCTTGGGCTCAGGAATCCATCGGCGCCTTCCCTTCTCGGTGCAGCTCTCCCCTCCCCTGGCCCCAGCGAAAGGTCTGCAGTTCCTACCCCATGATTCAACCAATAACATCTTTAACCGCCAACAAATCTGGCTCTTCCTGCTTACTTTTGTTCCTTCTTTCGTATTTATTTCCTTCCCTGACCTTTATTCCCTGTGAATCAAATCACCTTTCGCTGGTTGCCACTTTCAGTCAAAGCCTCTTGCTCTTCCATAAATTTGGTTCAAACTTTTCTTGATCTGTTTTGTTCCTGTGGCACCACACCATCAATCCCTGGATGAAAAGTGTTTTCTCACTGGATCAGCTGTCACATTTAATGTCACCAGTGGTGACAGGAGCAGAGCACAGAGTTGTGGTTCTTCCCAGGCTGTGAAGGGTTTGCAGAAACTCTTCTCTGGAGCCCCTTGGATGCCCTGAGCTCTCAGCAATGACAGCTCTCTCACCATTAATAATGCCACATTGCTGATCTGCCCTGCAGCCCCAGTTTTGGGGGGTGCAGCCCTTTGGGATGTCACCCACAGCTTTTCAGGGCTCACCGGATTAAAGCTCTGTTCAAATTCCTCTCTGGGGATGGGAGGGAAGGATCGGTGTTTTTCTTGCTTGTGCCTTAGCTCTGCCTTCCTGTACCCCGGCACGTTTGTCTGCGCTTCTCACATGCCTTTACACGACCTCCAAACTTGTACTCTTTCATTTTTCCTGTGGGTGTAGGATGTACACAGACTCGTGCACGAACCTTTATAGAAAGTATAAACAAAGGCTGGATAATGGTGCTGCTTGAGAGCCCCAACTCTTTGTAGGACAAGGAGCCCTGTGCGTGAGTGAACTCTGGGTCACAAATATCTCCAAATCCCAGGTAATTAGCACGGAGCTGCTGCTCCTGCACCATCCTCCTCTGCTTGGCACGTGGAGGATGGCTCTGGGCACACACAGAGCAGAGGATTCATTTTGAAATTCTGTTTCTTTGCTGGGAGTTTAGCTGAAGATTTGACCTTTTGATTTGGAGAGTGACTGTAAAAAGTCGAGCGCTTGTGGTGCTTTGGGCTTTCACAAGAGCGCAGAGGAACCACGTGTTCCCGAGCAGCTGAGCTGCAGAGTAACTGTGTGCACAAATGTAGGCTTGTTAGCACCTACAGATATTATTTTTAAAGGACGCAGTGCTGGGATGGTGCAGATTATTCAGCGACTAAACCAAACTGTAAGAAATCAGGTAGCTAATGAGCTTAATGACGCGCCTAAACGAGGGCGGCGAGCGCTGCGGCGATCCTCGCCGCTTGTCAGATGAAAAGAGCGTTTCAAAGCGAATTTTCCAGCGGGGCCGAGGCAGCTCCGGGCGGTGCGGGGCCATCCCGCGGCTCTTCCCGGCTCTCCGGGGGGAGTTCATTCCTGCGGGGAGTCCGTGCCGCGTGTTGCGCCTGCCGGCTGCGAACACACCCCCCGAAAGTTGGACTCATGCATCTTAGTAAGTATTTCAGTTATGCTATTGACGTCAATGCAGTCATTAAATAGATTGCCGGCCCTCCCAGCAGCGAACCTGTGCCAAAGACCTAGAGGCAGACACATTTTAAAAGAAGAACATCAGGTTTGCTTTTAGCGTTTGGAGAGAATAAGGGAAAAGTTGCTTCTGAAGTCACCCTTTGCAATAAGGGCGGGTTTTGCTTCATTTTCTAAGGCTCAATTTCGGTGAAGATAATTGCTGTGTTTTATTGAACGCACGTTTGTTCTGTTGCTGTGTGCATAAACAGCTCCAAACGAGACTAAAAAGTCATTTTTGTGACCAGCTCTGGCTGACAAGTGACACTTGTTTCAGGTCTCCTGGCTAGATTTATTTGTGTATCAAGTGACGGGAGGCATTCAGGCAAACCTGCTTAGCCTTTGACTCCCGAAATTCTGCCAGGATTGATTTCATGACATCTATATAAGAAAATAGCCCTCATTTCTCCTCGGCAGGCTCTGAAGACACACAAACTAATCACGACTCCATAGCAACGGCTCCAAACTGTTTTCCCCCCCGCCCCACCTGTGGATGTCACATGAAGATGCTCCACGTGCTGCTGCCATCAGGAGCCTGTCACTCCCCGGGGCCAGCTGTCTGCTGTGGCCATGGGTGAGCGGGGCTCCCGGAGCGTTCCTGCTGTCCTGTGTGTTCCCGAGGCAGCTCTGGGCCACTGGGACTGGCATTTGTCACCCGTGGAGATACCCCGGGCTGGAGGCAGCTCTGGGACTGCCATTTGTCACCCGTGGAGATACCCCGGGCTGGAGGCAGCTCTGGGACTGCCATTTGTCACCAGTGGAGATACCCTGGGCTGGAGGCAGCTCTGGGACTGTCCATTTGTCACCCGTGAGGATACACCGGGCTGGAGGCAGCCTCTGGGACTGCCATTTGTCACCGTGGAGATACCCTGGGCTGGAGGCAGCTCGTGGCCATCCAGGACTGCCATTTGTCACCCCGTGGAGATACCCCGGGCTGGAGGCAGCTCTTGGCCATCGCAGGACTGGCATTTGTCACCCGTGGGATACCCCGGCTGGAGGCAGCTCTGGGCCATCCAGGACTGCCATTTGTCACCCCTGGAGATACCCCGGGCTGGAGGCAGCTCTGGGCCATCCAGGACCATTGTCACCCGTGGAGATACCCCGGGCTGGAGGCAGCTCTGGGACTGCCATTTGTCACCCGTTGAGATACCCCGGCTGGAGGCAGCTCTGGGCTGCCCAGGACTGGCATTTGTCACCCGTGGAGATACCCCGGGCTGGAGGCAGCTCTGGGCCACTGGGACTGCATTTGTCACCCGTGGAGATACCCCGGGCTGGAGGCAGCTCTGGGCCATCCAGGACTGGCATTTGTCACCCGTGGAGATACCCCGGGCTGGAGGCAGCTCTGGGTCCCAGGACTGCATTGTCACCCGGGATACCCGGCTGGAGACAGCTCTGGCACAGGACTGCATTTTCACCCGGAGATACCCCGGGCTGGGCAGCCTGGGCCCGGACTGGCATTTCCCGTGGAGTACCCAGGGCTGGGACCTGGCATCAGGACTGCATTGTCACCCGTGGAGATACCCGGGCTGGAGGCAGCTCTGGGCACTGGACTGCATTTGTCACCGTGGAGATACCGGGCTGGAGCAGCTCTGGGCCACTGGCTGCTTGTCGTGAGACCAGGCTGAGCAGCTCTGGACTGTGCAGGGCCCTCCTGCAGGTCAGGAATGGCTGGACAGAGGCTCCCGAGGGGCTGGGAGCTGGGCCCATGGGGACACACAGAGGTGACATCCTCAGCCAGGGGCAGGGAGTGACTTTCCTTCACCAGGAGGAGTAGGAATGTTGTAACAGCAGCAGCCATGTCCTCTGGAAGAGGTCAGGAGCCAAAGCTCTGGTTTTTGGTGAGGTTGTTGCCATTTCATGATGATCCCACACTCAGTTATGTAGGATAAACCATCAGAGCAGTCCCGGGTTATTAAAATCGCCTTTATCTGGTGGGTGCCTTCCTTCGAGTGACCCTGCAGTCCCACGGTGCGGTGAAGGGACCTGCGGGGTGGCACCGTCCCGTTGTGTCCCTTCCTCCACCGCGCTCTTTAGGGCTCCGCTCCCGTCCCGCTGCGTTGCGCAAGGGCCCCGCGGAGACAATTGGGCTCTGCCATCGCTGATAGCAGCGCTGATAAAATCTGTGTCTCTTTTGTTCGCTGCACTCAACCAGCAGGGTTGCTGGGGGGAGATTTTGACAGCGCGGTCCTCCTGAATCACTTCCAGATGAGAACGAGAGCTGTGTCCTCGATCAGAAGGAAAAACAACCCAAACCAAACAAAACCACCCCAACCAAACCTCTGGCGGGCCCGGTTATTTGTTTAGGTTGTGGGGCACAGTCTGTGCGTGCTTTAGGGATGAACAGGGCTCCTCACTGTCCCGCTGCCTGAGCCCCTTCAATCTCCGTGTCCCAACATCTGCAGGCAGTGGGAGCTGCAGTGGCTCCCCAAAGCCCCCAGCAGCACCTCGGCCCCACAGCTCTGGAGGGTTGTCCCGAGGCTCTGTAGGTTTCTCCCACAGCTCTGTAGGGTTTCTCCTGAGCCCTCTGTTAGGGTTTTCTCCACACTCTGTAGGGTTTTCTCCCAGGCTCTGTAGGGTTTTCTTCCCGAGGCTCTGTAGGTCTCTAGCTCTGGGTTTTCTCCCAAGGCTCTGTAGGGTTTTCTCCAGAGGCTCTGTAGGGTTTCTCCAGAGGCTCTGTAGGGTTTTCTCCCAGGCTCTGTAGGGTTTTCTCCCGGAGCTCTGTAGTTTTCTCCCAAGCTCTTGGTTTCGGCTCTGTAGGGTTTTCTCCCGGGCTCTGTAGGGTTTTCTCCCAGGGCTCTGTAGGGTTTTCTCCCGGGGCTCTGTAGGGTTTTCTCCTGAGCCTCTGTAGGGTTTTCTCCCAAGGCTCTGTAGGGTTTTCTCCCGAAGCTCTGTAGGGTTTTCTCCAGAGGCTCTGTAGGTTTTCTCCCAGGGCTCTGTAGGGTTTTTCCGGGCTCTGTAGGTTTCTCCCAGGGCTCTGTAGGGTTTCTCCAGAGGCTCTGTAGGTTTCCCAAGGCTCTGTAGGTTTCTCCAGGGCTCTGTAGGGTTTTCTCCCAGGGCTCTGTAGGGTTTTTCTCCCGGGGCTCTGTAGGTTTTCTCCCGGGGCTCTGTAGGTTTTCTCCCGGGGCTCTGTAGGGTTTTCTCCGAGGCTCTGTAGGGTTTCTCCCAGGGCTCTGTAGGGTTTTCTCCTGAACCTCTGGAGGGTTTTCTCCCGAGCCTCTGTAGGTTTTCTCCCAGGGCTCTGTAGGGTTTTCTTCCGAGGCTCTGTAGGGTTTCCCCCAAAGCTCTGTAGGGTTTTCTCCCGGGGCTCTGTAGGGTTTTGTCCCGAAGCTCTGTAGGGTTTTCTCCCAAGGCTCTGTAGGGTTTCTCCCAGGGCTCTGTAGGGTTTTCTCCCAGGGCTCTGTAGGGTTTTCTCTCCCTCCCCAGAGGCAAAGCTCCGTGCAGAGCGCTGTGCCCTGGGCACGGCTGGCAGTGGGAGAGGCTGCCCATCCATCCCACATCCCTGCAGAGACATTGCCAGGGAAATGCACTGCACAGACCCAGAGCCAGCCCCAATGGCCAAACCCTACTCCTCCTGCAGGAGCTGATTCCCAGTGTAAGTTACTCTCTTCTCGTGTTTTAAAAAGTGTTTCCAGCGTTGTACTCTGATTCTCAGCAGCCAGATTGTTTGGTTCATAGCTGGGCAGGAATTTCCAAATAATTTCTTGTATTTTTTAGTCTCGGTGGGAGCAGCGCTTGGTTCCAGGTTGGAGAGGAATGTACAAAGGGAAGAGCACTGTTCCTGAAGTGCAGAATTGGAATTTGCTGTTGTCTGCAGGGACATTGTGCCCACCAAACGTAACTCTACAATTACAAAATAACAATTACAAAGATTAAACCTTTCAGAGTTTAAAAAATCAAGGTAGAATTAAAAGAGAGAGCAATGGGTTGCTTAGCACTTTCCCTCTATTCCATCTGGAATTGCATCCATGCTGACTCAGACTCCCAGATGCCTGAGAGTGATACTGAACAATGAACGTATTGATTGTTTCGATGTTCAGATCACCCAGAAATGTTCTCCTTTTATCACCGGTTCCATCTCCCGATGAACTAAAAATGATTTCTGCGGCCAAGCAAGGTGTGCTAATTAATGTAACAATCATTGTGCAACCGGGGAGGAATGTGACACCAAGAGTTAATGAAACCTTCCACTGGAATATTGTTTTCTCCAAGAAGTGCCTGTAAATGACAGCCTTAAGGATTCTATAATTGCAAACCCTTTTATTGACAGAAAGAAAACAACTGCTAATTATTTATGGTTATTAATCAAACCTGGCAGTTTATTCAAAGTTCATTCAGTTCACTGTAAATATGATTCACAAGATTTACATTTTTTAAGCAGTAGCCTTTAAAAGTCGTGGAAATACACCTCTCCCTGTGGGATATATTCTCACATCTAAAGGAAGCATGGATTGGCTTTGGTGTGCATTCAGGCCCAAAATGATTTTAGGGATTCAATATTTTTAAAACCCTCCAAAATCCTGCAGGGTGTTGATTTGACAATTAACATCTTTTGATTTTGTAATTTTGTGCTCCTGGAAGTGACAAACTTGAGCCAGGAGCAGGATCTGACCCAAGGTTCAGGTGTTTGTTGGGAGCCAGGATCCTTTATTGGTGCTAAGGAACTCCATGATTAAACTGAATTTTAAGGGAACTGTGCATTTTAATGCAGATATTCCAGTATAAATATCCTGCTGTCAGAAATCTCCCTTTCCAGGGGGAAGTTAATCATCTGTGCGTGCTGAACTCCTCCACCACACCTTCACACTCTTCAAAAGCTTTCTGAAACACTTTTCCCCTGTCCCTCAAAGCCTCCAGGTTCTAAGCTTTTGGAGAGAGGCTTTGGGTGCAGTTTGCCAGGTCCCTTGGAGCATATTCCAACACCCCAATGTTTTCATTCCGAGTGGGTTGAATCCAGTCAGACCTTTCGTGCCTCAAGCATGTGTTTAGGGAGGTTTGACAAGCTTAGCACTTCATACCAAAATGCTTCTGAAATGTCACATTTTACAAGCAGTGCATTTTCCTTTAAATACCATATATTAGGCTGACAAAAGCAGAAGCTGGTCAGAGCAATCTTTGTGTTCCCTGAAAAACCAGGGCAGAATTCTGCCAAGTGGAAAAGCCAGGCTGTTTCCCTTCGCCTCTTCCCTCCCTGCCTGCCTCATTCCCTGTATAAATTTTACAAGAAGTGACCCAAAATCGTGTCCCTGCTGTTATTGACTCGGGTACAGGACGTTTGGATCCACGCTGGGAGTATTTGTGCTGGTCTGGGACAGCCCAGGAGGATGTGGGATAACATCTGTTCTGTGGGGATTGTCACAGAGCACAGCGTGGGGCCAGTCCTGCTACAAAAAAATTCCCAGTATAAACATACACAAATGCAGGGCTTGTTGGGAATGGACCTTGCTGGCATTTGACAGCTGGGAAGTATTTTCCTCCCTTTTCTTCTCAAAGATCCTCTCGAAGCAGCAAACTTCAGGGAGAAGTTCCCAGTTGAACTGGTGTGTTTCCTTTAGGCTTTATGGGGCATGGTCCCCATCCAGCTCCTCCTCAAATACTGCTGAGCCTCCATCAGAATTCCAGCTTTTTGGGCAGGGTATTTCCTGAAATTCAGGGGTTCAGCTGTATTGCACGGAGCTTTTCCAGCTCTTTGGGCAAGGTATTTCCTGAAATTCCTCTTGCAGCTTCCTGGGGTTCAGGTGTATTGCACAGAATTTCTCACCATTCCCATGGGAACATCCCGTGCAGGTAAAAGGCACAGAGCTGCTCCTCACCCTCCGTGGATCAGGAAGGAGGAACCTGAGCACAGATGCTGCTCACACTACATTTTCCAGCAGCAGCTGCTCCCTCTTTTGTGACTCTTCCAAATGTGGCTCTGAGTGCTGCTGGAGCAGCTCATGGTGCACATTGCTTCGAGTGGGGAGCCGTGTGCTGCCCAAAATCCACAGAAATTATGTGAATGATGCTGAATTCACTGCACAGAATCGGTGACAGTGCTGAGGCCTCGGCCAGGGCTGACACCGGGTGCTGCTGAATGCAAGAAATTCTGGAAGGTGCCACAAAATATAAAACTTAGAGCAGGAGAAGTGACCCCTGGGATAATCCCCAACCAAGAGCTGACCTTCAGAGGGGAACATTTCCATTTCCACATCCATTCAAGGTGATATTTGAACTGGGATTGTTAAAAAGAGGTGCTTTTAATGCTGACATTTTGATTTCCTCGAACTCAGATTGAGGTGCTTAAATAAATGTATTTTTGAGGGCTTTAATCAAATGGTTTTGAGAGTGAAAGGTTGTCCTTACCTCTGCTGGCTGGAGCCGTTTGGGGAGTGGTTACACTTTCAGGTCTGTCTGTCATTACTGGGTCAGGTTTATCCCCATCTGCCCCTTGCAGGCATCTCTGTGGTGTAAACAAACTGATTTGGGTCATGATTTGGGTCAGGACTGACCCCAAGTTTAAGGAATGTTGTCATGCAGGACTCAGACCCTCACATTTAATGACCTCTTGGCTAAAATGATCCAAATATAAAAAAAAAAATAAAACCAAAAAAACCCCCACAAATTAATATCTGGTGTTCTATAATATCAAATCCTGATTTTGGATAACCAGGAATGTTGTTTCCCTGGTAATTTCAGGGAAAATATGGTCCAGTTGTGCCCTATGTCCCAAAAACACCTTTTAAAATGCAGGGTGTGCTGACTTCAGCTCTCAGCTCCCAGGTGGAGACCGGCACGTGCGAGGTTTAATACGGAACATTAAAAGCTGTCAAAACAAATGATGCTGCTCTGGAGGATCCCGCCATCTCCCTCTTCCTCCCCACCCTGCTCCCCGTGGCACTCACTCCGGGCTTTTCAACAGATTGTTCCAAAAGCTCTACGTGCGCCTGGGGCAAGGCCAGTGAGTCACAAGTTGTGCAGGGAGGGAGGTGAATCGTCAGGATCAGCACAGGGGTGTTTGAGCTCTGCTGTCAGCTCCCCAGAGCTGGAGTTGGGGACGTGAGGCTTACCCCAAATTCAGAGTTACGGTGTGAGGATGGACAAAACCCGCGTGTTTTGGGGAATCAGAACGCCCTGGCTTTACATGTGACATTTCTAAAAGTTGGAGGATTGTGGATGAGCAAAGAGCTTTGTGATCGCTGTGTGATTGTCCCAGCTCTGTGTGCTGTGCTCTGATTTCGCGCCGTGCCCCGCTGCAATCCCAGATCCGCCGATAGCGCTGACTCACGGCATCGCTTCCCAACCCCAGCGCTCCAAACAGGCGTTTTTTGCAACATTCTGCATTCTTGGGTGACTCTGCTCCGTGCAGATATCCCAGGATTTCAGCTGGGGGATGACAGTCCCAGGATTTCAGGGAGAGGTGAACCAAGGGCACCGAGTTCACGTGAGGTGAATCGGCGAGGTTGACATTTCCCCTTGGGTACATCAAATATCTATTGGAGGAAAACAGATTAAAATTCCAAACCAAAGCAGTTTTTAAAGCTGCCATCCTAAAGGATAATGCTTTCAAGTAATTACATTTAGCCATGAAAAAAACCACCATTTAATTCTATTTTATAATTAATATCTTTGAAATGATCACGCAAAATGTAAGGGGTGACTTTCTGTGCTGCCTTTCCATGGCTTGAGCAAAGCATGTGGACACAAAGGGTGCTATGTGTCTTAAAGAATTCCTATGGATTGTGTTTGGGATGCTTCCAGGCCACATTCTTAACTTTCATAATGAAAAACTCCAGAAAATTAAATTGAGAGGAAATGGAGGCCAATTTAGTGTTAAACTGTGACCTTTTAACCTTTTCAGGAGCCAAGAGAGCTGATTGAAACAGGTCGAACATTTTACCAGCGGCCTGTTCTGGGTGGCTGAGGTGCTGAGAGCCGCCTTGCTCTGCCCCTTATTTAACATTTCAGAATAATTTTCCTCACGAAGAGCTGAAGATCATTAGTAAACTCTGTCCTTACACCCAATGCCAGTGGCCAAGTGCAGCTTTTCAGGCAGATCTGGCACCGTGCTTTGAACTTCCAGGATTCATCCCTGAGTTCCTCTTCCAGTTCCTACTCCAGCATTCATTTCACCACAAAGCACTTTCACTCTTGACAGACTCTTTAGACCAGAAGTTTTGTTATCTCCAGGTTAACCCAGTCCAAAACCAGAATTAATGGCTCCAGTCGGGTGTGGGGATGAAAGCAGCACCTGGATTTGGGGCAGATCCATGCCAGGACTTTTCAGCTCATGCTTTGCTGAACTCCTCGGAAGCAGAGCACAGTTAATCCTCCGCACCTCTCAGACTCTGGGGTTGTTTTTTCCTCTGGCTGAGCTCAGATCGTTGCTGTGTGGTCTGTCTGGGGAGTTCCTTCCGTGCCGTGGGCCTCTTGTGAAAGTCAGCTCGAGCTTTCAGAGGAGGAGTTTTCGGGGCGGCCGCAGGGGTGTTTTTGAACAGCTGTGGTGTTGTAGGGAGCTCAGGGTGGAGGAGTTTGGGATGGGGAGAGCCCCCAGTGTCAGCTGAGAGCAGAGCCCCTCTCCTGCACACCCAACTCCCGAGGAATCCTTGGCCGGGCTGTGGCTGAGCCAGCTCCAGAACCGGAAACCGTCCAGCCACAACAGCCAGGGATGGTGCCACACCTAATTAAGGCTGTTGAAAGGCAGGGCTAATTAGTTTAGGTGGAGCAGCCTCGTTAGCAGAAGGATGTTGCTTCCAGGATTCAAGTTGGTTTCCCTGCACGTGTGAGCTCTTGGAGCCAGCCCACATGTGGCAAATGAGATAATGCAGTGCCCAGGTAAATCCGAGGTGGGTACCGAGCTCATTGCATCATCATATCCTGAGTTTTCCAGGGCTTTCTCACACTCCTGGGCTCACGTGTGCTCCGGAAGAAAACACTTCTGCTCACTCAGGAAGAGGTTCTTGCTGTGACCCAGCCTGGCCTTGTTTAGTTAGAGAAACAAAAACGCAATGCGGGCACACTGGGATTTGCAGGAAGTTGGGATTGGCATTTTAAATCCTCAGGCTCAGCTCTAGGTCTGGGCTAGAGGTTTCCTTCCCATCCAAAATGATGGACATCTCCATCCCAGCTCTCTGGACTCTCCTTACTGCTCTTTAAGGACTGTGTGGAGTGAAGGTGTGATTCTCTTAATTTAAAAATTCATCATCACCTTGGAAAGTCTGTCCTCAGAAATGTGTTCAGAGTGAGTTAAATTCCCTATAAAATCATTCCCAGTGTTCTCCTTGCAGCTCCCTCCCTTGTGGGCACTGCTCACCTTCTGCACTCATTGTCAGACCCTGGCTGGGAGAGGTCCTCTCTTGCTTTGTGTTTTCCCTCCTGTCCTGTGATTAAGACAAAAATTCTGCAGGGCAGTGAGGAACCAGCATGGTCAGTAAAAGCACAATGTGCCAAACCTTGAGATAAAGTTGGAACTGAGGAATCTTTCCCGTTCATCCCCCAGGCCAAGATTAGATTCTGCCCCTCTTGCCATTTCTGCATCTCCCTCTCCCTGGACCGAGGAATTCCTACTATGCAGGCAAATCCCATTCCCAGATTCCCCGGCGATGGCGCTGCTAAGTGACATCTGACAGGATTCTTCCTGCATTTTGTGCCTCCCATCTGGCACCGTGAAAGCACTGTCACTTACCCCTCTGATTTGTGGCACCTCTGCTGCATTGTTCCCTCCGGGGGAAGGACACTGGGAACCGGGATTGCCCTGTGGTAAAACACCCCATCCCACCCTCCAGGAGATGCTATCTCCAATGGAAATCCTCCCTCAGAACGGCTCCAGTTTCCCTTCCTCGTTAGCATTTCAGATTAAACCTTTAGGCTTATCTCCACATCACAAATTACCTCTCTGGGAAGCTTCAGCAACTTCTATCAGCCACCTTTAGGTGTTCTTGGTGTTCACGCCTCGATTTTGCACCTCATTGTCATGCAAAAGGCGCAGTGGAGCTTTGCTTCAGGAATCTGGAGCTTTCATCTCTTCCTGTGGTGTCTTCAAAGCTGAGCTTTGCACGGCTGATGGCTGACGTACATTCAAACACACAAAATAGAGAGAAAAGTGCTTTTTGGGTTTAATTTAGGAGCAAGACTTTTCTAGCTGCTCCTTTCCAAGTGTTCCCAATGCTCTGTTTCAGTTGGAGATGTTGGTGGTGTTTGTTGTGTGGGAATGAGGATTCCTGATGAAACATCTGTGTCCCACTAGGATGTTCATTGAAGCTTCAAGTAACACTTGGGAAATCCAGATCCTGGAAACACAAAGCTTGAGCAGCCTCATCTCCCCATTTTCCAGTCTGTTTTTGTGGTGTCTGTGGGGTTATCCCAGCTTTCTGATCCCGAAAAGCTGCAGCTACACCCCTGGCAGACTTCTCCACCAGTTCAGAGCTTCCACACTTGGATCCAGCTCCCTTATCCCAGGGGATCCAGCTCCTGGCTGCCCTTCCTCTCCATCCTCCTCTTCTGGAAGGGGAGATGCTGTTGGCACCCTCAGTGCCCTTCTGCCCACCCCAGGGGTCCCTGATGATGCCACTGAAGGACTGACCCCAGTGGGAAGTGTTGTTCCCACCAAGCCTGGCCAAACGGAGCAGGCTCTGAGATAATGAGCCGCAATCACCGTGCTGGGCACTAATTGCTGAGCAGTTCTGGTTCCTCTGGCAGTCAGTGGCTGTCAGGAGCTGCCAGCCCCTGGTGGTGGCCTGGGTGACCCGGTTCTCATGACCTGGGTGGTGATCCACCACCCCGACCAGTCCAGTCAGGACTCTGCAGGTTTGTCCAGTTCTGCCCTAACTGGCTTCCTCGGGGCTTGGCTCCAGCTCCAGGCTGACCTCTGGGGATGAGCTTCTTGAAATGCTTCTTTTTTGATCCCAAAAACAGTGGCTTGGCCCCCATGGCTGATGTCCTGCTACTCTTCTCGGGGTGGGTTACAGGAACTGGGGTCAAAGCAAACTGGGACTGGCCAGCACCAGGGCTCTGTAAAAACCCCTCAGTTTGCTGCCCAGGCTTTCCACTGTGCTCAGTATTTAAACTCTGTCATTGTCACAGGATTAATTTCATCCCACTTCAGCCACCTAAGCGTTATAGAGCAGTCTTAAGTGGTGGCAGCTTTTTGAAGAAAAGCTCGGGAGCAAACCATCCTGTTGTGCAGGAAGATCAGGAATGTCAGTGGAGGCCAACTCGGTGAAGCAAGGAGCTTCTCACAGTCAAAATGTAAGAAGAGAGCAGGCAAAGAGTGAGAAAGATTGGGAAGATGGAAAACTTTGGGCCTGTGGGGTGAGTTGGGCTGACCAAAGGCTCATGGAGCTGTGACTCCAATGTGGGCATGGAAAGAAAATCGAGAAAAAAATGTTGATCCATGGGTGAAACAACCTAACTGTAACTGGTACATCAAAGGCCAAAATATTTAGTGGTTTTTTTGTCTTACTCTTCATCTCCCAACCTGCTTGAAAAAGTAAGGGATGAAGGACAACGAGGGAGCAGCAGGTTAGGGACAACCTGGAGGAGCTGGAGGTGTTCAAGTCCATGTCATTGGACAAGGCTCAGGCTGGAAAAGCTGTGAGGTCAGTGTGAGTCCTTCCTGAAAATTGTGGTGCATGGGAAGGTGACAGCAGGAAAAAGGTGCGTCTTTGAGGAAGGTGGAGCAGATTTGGGGATTGGTGGATCTGAACTTCTCAGGCTCATCACCAAGAGGTCACTGAGGGTATCCTGGAGTTTCCAAACATGTGGAAAACAAGAAAGGAAATTGGGAATGGTAGATACAGCCTTGTCAGAGATGCTGTGTTGGAAAGGCCCAGTCTCGTGCTCCACGGGCTTGAGGGTGGCCTGGCCTGGGGACACTGAAGGCTGTGGTTGGGAATGCAGGGAGCACTTTGGCCCCATTTCCTGCAGCTGCTGACAGGGTTGGATATTGCTGGACAGCAGCACCAAGGGTGGGATGAGTGCTGCGTGTCCAGCTGGAGGCTGATACAGGGGGCTGGGGGTGTCCACCAGTGCCCTGCAGCCTCTTGAGCATCCTCTGGGATGGTCCTGCAGAGCAGGGGACCATGGGGGTCCCTTCCTGTGGCTGGGGCAGGGAGGAGGTTCCTGCAGCCAGCAGAGTGACCGACACCTCCAGAGGGCCATTCAGCCAGGCCCATGGGCTGAGAATAGAGCAGGATCACCCCTCGGAGCTCCCAGCCGCTCTCCGTGGCCTGGCCATTGCTCTCCATGGCAGGAGTCAGGTCCCCCGGCAGGAATTCCTCCCTGGCCGGGAGCCTCTGCTTCCCAGCTGGGCCTTCTTCCTTCTTGGGATGCTGCAGCCATTCGGCTTTGTGGCATTCCCTTGCATTTTGTTCTCCCTTGCACTCCCTGTGGTGATAAGAGCTTGGGCTCCTTCTCACAACTGCATCCAGGACGTTTTTCCTTCTCCTTTTCATTCCCTGTGCCTTCTCTTGGTGAGACATCTCCTCCTGCTTCCCAGAGTCTTCCAGTTTGAACCTGGATGTGTCCTGGATGTTCTTGGCAAGCGCTGTTTAATCACTGCCGTGACGTCTTTTATGCCGTTTTTCTTGGGGCTGAGTTTTCCCAGCAGCTGGAATGGTCTGTCCCAGAAAGGACCTGGCTTTAATTAGGGAACTTAGAATGCCAGGCTCCTCGGCAATCCAAAAAAAATTCATTTCTCCTGCTCCCTGTTGTTTGGAAAGAAGAAAAGAAAATAAAAATGCCCCCCGAAATCGCGGCTGTGTTTTGCCAGAGGCTGTAGCTCATGTCAAACACTCTCATCCCCAATTCCAGTCTCCCACATTATTCCTGGCAGCTCCAGCTCACTCATTTCCTGGCATTTTTTGCAATTAGCAGTAGAAAGCTTTCACTTCATTTTTTTGTCTCTATCTGCCCCTCTCATCTCTGAACCCAGCCTGAATACAGGCTCCATTGTTCGTGCTGCTTTGGAGCCCCTGTTAGGATTTTACCCGCGTTCCCCCAAAGCTGGATCTCCTCCAGCACCACCTCGGCACTGACCCCCTGCCCGTGGCTTTGCCAGTTCATCCCATCGCCTCTCTCTGCCAGGATTTCACTCCCCAGGCTTTTCTGGCCACATCTCATATATTAATACTGGGTAACAGGAACGCTCGTGCTGGGGAGGTGAAATAGCCATTTTCTGACACTGGTTAGTAATTAACGTGGGCGATATTCCTGCTAATGAACCTTGTGTTGGGGAGGTTAAAGAGCCATTTTCTACGGGGGAGCAGGAGGCCTTTGGTCATCAGGATCTGTGGGACTTTCATCAGAGCCACAGCCACATGGGTGCCTTGGCAAATCACTGAGAGCACCCTCCTTCTCCTTTTCTCCTTCTCCTTCCTCCTTCTCTTCTCTTCTCCTTCTCCTTCTCCTTCTCCTTCTCCTTCTCCTTCTCCTTCTCCCTTCTCCTTCTCCTTCCTCCTTCTCCTTCTCTCCTTCTCCTTCTCTTCCTTCTCCTTCTCCTCCTTCTCCTTCTCCTTCTCCTTCTCCTTCTCCTTCTCCTTCTCCTTCTCCTTCTCCTTCTCCTTCTCCTCTTTCCTCCTTCTCCTTTCTTACTCCTTCTCCTCCTTCTTATTTCCTTA
>CM019221.1:29587753-29610948 GCA_009741485.1 Malurus cyaneus samueli
CATGTGGAGGGAAGGTAGGAGAGGGACATTCTGTGGGACAGTCCATCCCAACAGATCCCACAGCTGATCCCACCTGGGCTTAGCTGGGAACTGTCTGATCTTAACTCCTGGGGCAGGGGAGAGCGGAGGAGAAGGAAGGAGGAGAGGAGAGGGAGAAAAGAAAAGAGGAGAGGAGATGGAAAAGAGATGGGAGAGGATGGAAAAAGAGGCAATGGAGAAGGAGGGGAAAAGGAGAGGAATAAGGAAAAGAAGGAGGAGAAGGAGAAAGAAGGAGAAGGAGAAAGAAGGAGAAGGAGAAAGAAGGAGAAGGAGAAGGAGAAGGAGAAGGAGAAGGAGAAGGAGAAGGAGAAGGAGAAGGAGAGGAGAAGGGAGAAGGGAAGAGAAGGAGAAGAGAGGAAGGAGAAGGAGAAGGAGAAGGAGAAGGAGAAGGAGAAGGAGAGGAGAAGGAGAGGGAGAGGAAGGAGAAGGAGAAGGAAAAGGAAGAGGAGGGTGCTCTCAGTGATTTGCCAAGGCACCCATGTGTGGCTTTCCTTTTCCTTGCAGAGTAAAATTGAAGCCTTTTACCACTGCAGTGAGTGCACAATTTGATCTTTAACAGTTGAGGAAAGACGAGTTTGTAAAAATGTTGGCAAATATTTGTCTTCAGCATTTCTTGTCACCAAATGGGACAATCTGTTCACAAGATTGAATCCCACTGGGAATATTCCTCCTAGATAATGGAGAGTTTATTTGGCACTGCAGAATTCTGCTGAGCAAAGAGAACAGCAGCTCCTCTCCAAGTTTCTTAACTCACCTGGTTGGGTGTGGTATTTTAGCCATTGTTAAAGTTCTTCTGGCTTTATGGCCTTTGCACTTTCCTCCAGTGAAAGTTTTAATGTTTTTATTTAAAGGGGCTGGGGTGGCAAGAGAGAATCAGGAGGGAATCAGGAGAGAGAGAATAAACCCCACTTGAAATGTTGGCATTTGGATCTCATTTCAAAATGTTTCCTCACTCAGTTCATCTCCTGCGTCACTCGAAGGCAAAGCCACCAATCCCCCCTGCAGGATGGGGACCCTCTGCCCACCCTCCTGCCTTGCTGTGGCACTTGGGCACAGGATGGGGACAGTTTGTGGCTTCAGAGAGGAACTCTGCAGCTCCAGATAGCACTGGCCTCGTGCTCAGATCCCTGCAGGCACCGAGGGAGCTCTGCTGGGAGAAGGATGGCACAGATGGGGTTTGGGGGGAGCCACAGGGGAGAGTTTGTCCTGTGAACCCCACTTCCCATCTGTGACACTTCAGGGCCCTTCTGATGAAGTGTGTGCTTGTCCTCACACTGACCTGCTCCCAGAAAAGAGGATGTTCCCCAGAAGCTTTCACTTTCCAAGAATGAAAGAAAAAAAAAAGGCCTCAAGGTCACCTTGATAAGCAGCTCTCACTTTCCCCCTGTACCAAATATTGGAGAGGCCACACCTCAAATCCTGGGTCAGTTTTGGAACCCTCAGGACAAGAAGGACATTGAGGGGCTGGAGCATGTCCAGGGAAGGGACTGGAGCTGGGGGATGGAGCCCCAGGAGGGGCTGAGGGAGTTGGGAAGGGGCTCAGCCTGGAACAAAAGGGGATCAATGGGGATCTTGTGGCTCTGCACAGGTCCCTGACAGGAGGGGGCAGCCGGGGGGGGGTCGGGCTCTGCTCCAGGGAACAGGGACAGGAGGAGAGGGAATGGCCTCAGGCTGGCCCAGGGGCAGGTTTAGATTGGATTTTAGGAAAAGTTTTTCCTGGAAAGGGCTGTGCATCCCTGGCACAGCTGCCCAGGGCAGTGGTGAGTCCCCACCCCTGCAGGGATTGAAATCCCTGTGGATGTGGCACTTGGGGACATGGGGCAGTGGTGGCCTTGGCAATGCTGGGAATGGTTGAACTGGATGATTTTACAGGGCTTTTCCAGCCCAAATGATTGCATACAGAAAACGGGAGCACAGACAAGTCAGAAAGTGGGAAACAACCTCTGAGAAGGGGCTGCAGAGCCGCCTCTCCCGTGGGGATCCCGTGTGCTCATCACCTTGCAGAGCTGCCACACGAACAGATGGCAGAACGCACCAAAAATGCACTTGTTGCAAAATCCTGGCACGTAAAGGAGCAGCGTTTCAGGAGGCTGGAGCATTCCAAGTGCCAGCAGAGAAACACGAGGCCAGCGGCTGCCTCTGTCCTCGGAGGGACTGGCAGCGACTCCGGTCTTGTGACGAGATGTCACCTCAGTCCCTGCTGGAGTGGCACCAGCACCAAACCTCCTGCACAAACAGCGGGCAGGAGTTAAGAACTGAAACTCCTCTTGTTCTTCACTTCCCTATTCTGGCTCAGCAATGATTTCACATGGGGCCCCAGAAAACAGCACCAAGCCGCCGTTAAATTTGACAGGTTTGGGTTATGCAATCCCCAAATACGAGCTGAAATGTGAGAGTGTTGAAGACGCATCCTGGAGTATTCCAGGAGCCCAGATCCCGAAATTGCAGGGGTGTTTCTGTAAGTGACCGTGCGCCTCGGCCGTGCCAGGAAGGTGACCCAAACCAGCCAGGGGGTGAGGTTCAGGAGCGTTTCTGGCAGGGGGAGTTGCTCTGCTGATGTCAGTGGGGTGCTCACGTTGGGTTCAGGGAAAGAACAGGTCATGGAGCATCTAAACTGCTGTTTACTGTTTGTGTGAGTCGCTGTAGCAACAGCAGATAGCGCTCAGGGAGACAATCCCAGGGCACTGATCCTTGGCCCCGGCTCTGCAGCCAGCCTGGAGAGCTGGGGGGCTCCAGCCTGGACAGGACAAGGCTCTTGAGAGCCCTTCCAGGGCTTAGAGTGGAACTGAGAGAGCTGGAGAGGGACTGGGGACAGGGGATGGAGGGACAGGACACAGGGAATGGGGTCACACTGCAAGAGAATGGAATAGGATGGGATATTGGGCAGGAATTGTTCCCTGGGAGGGTAAGGAGGGCCTGGGATGGATTTCCCAGATTTGCTGTGGCTGCCCCTGGATCCCTGGCATTGCCCAAGGCCAGGCTGGAGACCCTGGGACAGTGGAAAGTGTCCCTGCCCTTGGCACTGAATGGTCTTCAAGTCCCTTTCAACCCCAACCAACCCATGATATCCATGAATATTAAATATGAAGAAAGCCAGGAAATATTTTTTATTTTAAGATCATTCCCACACAAAGGTTTTAGATTGGTAGAAGAGCAACTCCTAATGGTTTCTATATCTGGCTGTTATTTTGGGGTACTTGTGGATCTTAAAATATTTTCACGGGGGACTTGGAGGGTATATTTTAATTCCACATTCTGGTCTGAAAAGCAAATTTAGCTTTAGGAGTGGGATTGTAGCCTCTGCTTGCACAATTTATTTGTAAATAGTCCCAAGTTCATCTCAGAGAGCTGCACGTGGCCAAGGAGGGCTGGTTTGATAAGAGCTGGGGTTTCCGGGCTGCTGGGCTCAGACTGCGTCACTCGGTGGCTTTGGGGACAGTTTTGAGTTTCTAAGAAAGGTTGAGCTGGGCTCTCTTCCTGCTGTGGGGAAGGATAGTGACTCTTCTTCTTCTCACCCGCTTGATTCTGTGAAATGAGTGGGGAATGTGGGATCGGTGACGTTCTCGGTGCCCAACAAAGGGAGGCCGAGCTCAGCAGTGGGTTCAGAAATTCAGAAATGAGTGCCCGGTGACCACGGAGGGCAGCAGGGGGGCAGGAGAAGCTGCAGGCACACACCCCATCAGGCATCATTTCACCAGGCTGTTTACTCCAGAAAGTGAGGGGGAAAAAATTATTTAGATGAGTCAAAAGCCAAAGAGACCAAGAAAAGCTGCACAGGATGCAGGTGATGCATCTCACTGGGTGCCAAGAGCAGAGAGAGCTGTGGGCAGGCTGGCCAGTGTCCGAAAAAAAAGCAAATTCTGAAAAAAAAAGAATGTTAATGGTGTTTTTTAAAATCCACTTCTCCTAAACTGGAACAGCAGCAAAACTCACCCTTTTTCACCCATAAAAATGATCCTTAGAAAGAGCTGCTTGCTCTCAGTTTATCGAGTGTTTGCCACTGAAATGACTTGAGGGATCTTAAATAGCAGGTTTTGAAACAACAGAGTTTAAATCATTAATCCATCGGCCTCTGAAGGGTTTGGGTGAAAAGGTTCAGGGAAGTGACAATGCTGGTTTTACACGAGTAAAGCAGGCTGCAGGCTGAGGGATCCCCGCTGCTCACAGGATTCCTTCAGGAAACCTCTCTGGATTGGAGCAGGAAGGCAGAAACAGAGGGATGGAGAGTCCTGATACACCCTGCTAAAAATTCTGAAAAACGTGGCAAATGTGTGAAATATTCGCTGTATATTTAGCTCATCTTCTGAAACACCAAAATAGATCTAAAATATTCAGAGCCAAACCCTCTAAGCCCTGAAGTTTCCTGATTCACCTTAATCTCCTTAATATGTAATAGCTTTTCTTGGTTTTTTTCTTTTTTCTTTCCCCCATTTATTAGATAAAACTCAGATTACAAAGAGAATATCCTGAATATCAGCTGTGGGGAATGAAAATCCTTCAATATCAAGAGTAGATTTTTGTTCATGGTCCTGCATTGCCCTGATGGCTCTTGCGGGGGTGAAGATTGGAAGTGAAGTGACAGTGGCAGCAGGTCCTGAAGGACCTGGGCAAGGCTGGAAATCCCCCAAAAGGCTAAAATTAGGGTCTGGTGTCAGAGTCTCTGTGAACCTGTTCCTTCTCCTCCTCCAGGAATGCACACATGCCAGGGTTGTGAGTCCTGAGGAGACTCAGAGCACGAGAACACAGCACAAGAACACGGGATTTTATTGAAACTTATGGGTTTTAGTTTGGCTGAGATGTTTTTTTTTCTTATTCATAAACTCATTATTTTGTCTGTGCTGGTTTTATTTATCCCCACATTTAACAGGGGATTCGAGCACTTCCAGGTGAATTAATCTACATGATAAAACAGTTGAGAGGAAATGCTCATGTTGGAATGGAAAATACACCTGAGCTTTTGTGGCTCTGGATATTTTCACCTGCTTTTTGATTATGCATGAATGAGATGACTTTCAATGCTTGCAGCTCTGTGAGCGCAGAAAAAAAAACCCCATTAACTTTCAATGCCACAAAATTCATATTCACCAGATCTTTAAAACGTATCTGTGTTGGGTTTATTGCTGAATTACCCTTTGACAGGGTTTGTTTTCTGCCATTTAATGAGAGATAGAGCCCATCCAGTCTCTATCATCTCTACCATCACCGTCTATCCAGTGATGCTTTATTGATGTGGTGAATGCAGAGAGGATCTGTCCTTGGGGAGAGATCCCAGCACAGGGCACAGCTCCTTCCCCTGGGGACACCTGGGACACGTCTGGAGCTCCAGCTCAGCTCCCGAGTGTGAATCTGAGCAATCCTGCCCTGTGATGTCACTGGTACCTGCCAGTAGAAATGCTGAATCCATTAGCTCTGACAGATTTATGGGATGAGCATATGTCACCGGGATTATGAGAAGCAGTTACATTCATGGGGAGATTTTATGATTCACCGCATCCGCCTGTGGAAACCTTAACTTTTACACCAGAGCTGCTGGGGAGCGCCGTGTCCTGCTGGCAGGGGCAGGGAGCTGAGCCTGGTGGGAGCAGGGAGCGGGGATGGAGGGGTTTGGGAAGTGAAGGATGGACGTGAGTTGGTGTAGGGATGGAGGGATTCAGGAGGCAGGGATGGAGGGGTTGCGTGTAGGACAGATGGGAGCAGGGATGGAGCGGTTTGGGGAGCAGAATGGAGGGATTGGAGCAGGGATGAGAGGTGGGGACAGGAATGGAGGGTGGGATCAGGGATGGAGGAGGTTGGGGAAGCAGGATGGAGAGGTGGGTTGAGCAGGAATGGCTGCTGGGGCTGTGACAGAGGTGGAGGAGCGAAGTGGAGGGGTTGGGAGAGGAGGGCGGGTTGGGGCAGAAGCAGGAGATGGATTGGTTGGGAGGCCAAGGAGTCTATGGATGTTGGTTTTAATTGACACAGGTTGGGGAGCGAAGATGGGGACTACTTTAAGCACCTGGAATTTTGGTGGGTGTTTTAGTTCTTGTACTTGACCATTACTGATCTAGTGACTTGAATTTATCGCCTGGAATCATTTATTATGAAGTGTATGTATGTTTGTATTGTATCTTGTGATTGTTGAGATTAATGCCTCACTTTGTATCAACGTAGGGTTAATATTGTTCTTTAAATTTTGGAAAGAGTGTTGGAGGGTTGGGCGTCCGGGCTAGTTGCGGGGATGACAGGGTGGGTCGGAGCCAAGATGCCATGCTGTGGAGTGCAGCTGGAGAGTGGGACCAGTGGAGTGTGGGGCTGATGGGGACAAGGGCAGCAGGGCTGGGGTGCCATGAGTGACAGGGAGCAGGACTGAGGAGGAGGGCCAGAATTGGACAGAAGGGCTGCTGGGGTTGGGGAGAATAACTGTGGTGGAACAGAGCTGGGGGGATAGATGGGTTGGGTTGGGGAGCAGAGCTGGTGGATGAAGGGAGCGGGACTGTTGCGGTCCCAGAATCAGGCAGGGCTGGGCATAGGGCTTGAGGGATGCAGGTGAACAGAGAGGTTGGGAAAGACTAGACAGGAGTTGGAGAGTAGGGTAAGCCTAGGGCTATGTTTAGCTCAGGGCTGTTTAGGGTAGACCTTAAAGCATGTGTTCAGGGCTGTTAGGGCTACAGGTACTTGGTGCATGCAGGGCCTTGTCTGGAGAGCAGAGAGGTTTGGGAACAGGACTTAGGGAGCAGGGATGTTGGAGAGTAGGGTTGGGAAGCAGGGCTATTTGAGTTCGGCTTTTGGTTTAGAGCTCTTGAGGTTCAGGGCTGTTGGGGCTCAGGGCTCTGGGCAGCAGGCTCTGTCTGTTGGGGGGGCGCAGGAGCAGGAGCAGGAGCAGCATCCCGGGCTGGGGCAGCGCTGAGCGGCGGGGGAGGCCGATCCCCGCAGCAGCCGGGGCGGGGGGGCCGGGATGACGCTCCCCGAGCCGCAGCCCTGCCTACCCGGGGGGCGCCCGGTTCCCCGAGCGCCGGGGGCAGGGCCGGGGCGGTCGGGCGGGGGCCGGGGCCGGGCCCCGCACGCGCGCGGCCCGCGCCGCTGGGGACCGCGGCGGCGGCCGGGCGCGCACCCGGCCGCGTAATGAGGGAAGCGGAGCAGGCACCTCGGCAGCGCTGGCGGGCGGCTCGGGCGCCCCGCCATGGAGAGGCGGCCGCAGCGCCAGCCCGAGTACATGTCCGTGTGCCTCTTCGCAGAGGAGCCCTACCAGAAGCTGGCCATGGAGACGCTGGAGGAGCTCGACTGGTGCCTGGATCAGCTGGAGACCATCCAAACCTACCGATCCGTCAGCGAGATGGCATCCAACAAGGTGAGCCCGCGTGTGGCACCGGGATGCGGAGCGGGCATGCGGGACGGGCATGCGGACACGCGCGGGGCACTGAGCCTGATGCCCGAGCCGTCTTTGCGTCTGTCCAGGACGGCAGCTCCAAGGGAGTTGTGGTGAAGGAAGTGCGGGTTTCCCCGCGCACACGCGTCCAGGGAAAACTCGAGGAGGGTGGCGTGGGGAGAGCGATTCGGGATGGAGCGGGGAGCGCGACCCGGGATGGAGCGGGGAGCGCGACCCGGGATGGAGCGGGGAGCGCGATCTGAGAGGAAGTCCGGAGAACGACCCGGGATGTCGTGGAGAGACCGATCGGTGCCCCAGGCTCATTTCCGAAAATTAAAGAGATTTCAATTAGCGCCGGTCCCTTGGAGCCGATGTGCGCAGGAACACTGTGCAAACGCTCGCATTTAGCAAATCATCACGCCAGCAGTCAATTAACTTCATTGTTGTCTGTCCCTAATAACGGCGAGCTGTAAACATTGTGGTCCGGTATTTTACGGCTGTTTTGGCTTTCGGTAACGTTTTAATTTGGTTCTAATGCGCTGGGCTGGCTCGGCAGCGCCTGGCAGCCCGTGCAGTGGGTGGGCAGGCAGGGATGGAGCACGGGGAATCAGCTCCGGGGGCTGCTGCTCTGCGGGGCTTTCCCTGCGAGCCGAAGGCGACTTGTGAGTTTGTTTGCAAAGAATAAAGTGCTGAAGTAGAGGAGGAAAAGCCCTCTGTGTTTTAGGGAGGTGGGAGAGCAGAGTCCCAGGAGTCTCCTGAGAAGCAGCAGCGAGCGAAACGCGAGTTCTGAGCGCCTGTGCGCAACTTGTGGGAGTTGGCGTCGCAGCCCCGCTCCCCCGCATGAGCTCAGCTCGGCTCCAGCGGCTCGCGGGCTGCTGCGGGCGGGCGGCTCTCCTGCCCCGGGGCCCGGTGCCTCCCCGCCGCTGCCCGCGGCTGCAGCGGAGCCGGGCACAGCCCCGGGCCAGCCTGCAGCCCGCCCAGCCTGGCGCCCAGCCCGCTGCCCCCACCCCCTCCTCCTCAGCGCTCCAGACAGCGCTCCCAGCCCCGCCGTGTCCGCTGCAGTTGTCACAGCCACAAAATCCCATCCCAGTGCCAGTCACATCCACCTCTCTGCCCAGTTGCGATGGTTTACCCAGTTCTGACAACCCGACGTTGTTATTATTTTTTTCCCTAACTGAAAATTACTGCAATCAGAAATGATGCATCAGAAACTGAATTTCTGGAGAAAAGTCGAGCAAACAAATCCCGTGTTGTTTCAGCTTCCTCTTCTGGTAGTGATTACCACGATGTGCAGGGGCAAAAGAAGCAGTAAAAGTTTTATAGAGCGAGCTTTCAAGAAAGAAATATTATTTTTTTCGTTTGAGTTTGTGTTGAGGGAACCCTGGATGAAAGTTGAGAAGGGTTCAGGCTGCACCTCCAGTGTGAACACGGTGCCCTTCAGTTTGAGGTTACTTTTTTTTTGCTGAGTGACAAATCTGGCCTCGCGAAGGTGAAACTAAATTGCTTGTTGTAGCACTAAAAAGTTGCGATTTCTCTGGGCGCAGATGGCTGGCAGCTGGGTCGAGCAAAAGGTTCCTGAAACTTCGTACTTTCATAACCCGTTTCTGAAATGT
Organism: Malurus cyaneus samueli; assembly: GCA_009741485.1. Taxonomy (NCBI): domain Eukaryota; kingdom Metazoa; phylum Chordata; class Aves; order Passeriformes; family Maluridae; genus Malurus; species Malurus cyaneus. The sequence goes on from CM019221.1 coordinate 29,596,751, forward strand.
CTGCACTTTTTGGTCAACTTCCAGTTTCACAGTTTTCAGTTCTGAAAGAGAAGCATAAAATGGCCTCACACCTCGCCTGCCTTTCCTCTGCTGCAGTAAATATCGACACAAATCATGGCATGGCTTAGGTTGGAAAGGACTTTAGAGAGCATTTTAGTTTCAATGCTCGACGATTTGGGGGATTTGTGGGTTTTTTGGGGGGGTTTGGTGGCAGGCAATGTGCAGAGTGCTCTGGCAGGGTGAGGAGCTGCTCCTGCATCTCCAGGAGGCTGCAGCAGCCCTTCCCTGCTCCAAGCATCCCGTCCCAGCGCCAGCTCCGCTCCGAGGCATCTCCATTTGTCACCGGTAAATAGCAAAGCCGGCAGATGTTTTGAAAACAGGATGCTTGGGCTGCACGTTATTAAAGAAAAAACGGAAAGAGAAACAGTCTAGATAGGAAGAAAGCAAATCGGCTCGGCATGCTCCCAAGTGCGGGAGCAGAATAAACACTGACCTATCTTCCTGACCTCCGCTCTCGCCAGTTCCTGGCCCCGCGCCACCCAAGCCAAACTACGTCATTTGAGCCTGATAGTAGGCATGGCACAGCTGTTGCAAGTGTGACTCGAATTTCCTGTCTCCTTCCTGACAGACGTAGTTTAGAAAATCCAGAGTTGCAACAACAGCACTGAGAGAGAGAGAGAGAGAGAGAGAGAGAGAGAGAGAGGGAGGCTCTCGGCATCCGTGCGCGCAGGGGAATTTTCAGAAGCGCTGCGGCAAAAAGGAGGCAGCCGAGGGGGAAGAGCCATGCGGGACGGCAGCCTGGCTTTGAGCTGATGGGGTTCGGAAGGCAGCGCTTTAAACATGTGCGTATCCCTCGTTGAGCCGGGACTTAATGACAGCAGGAGCGAGGGAACGAGCGGCTGAGCTTGCAGCGAGCTCAGGGTTGTGCTGACATCAGGGAGCCCAGGGACCCCGCAGTGCCACCCGCAGGGATCCCACGGAAAGCAGGCAAAGAGGGAATTCTGTTCCTTGGGATGCTGTCAGTCAGTCCTGGGCTTGGTGTGCGAGCCAGCCCGGGCTCTCTGCAGAACTAACCATGCACTGCGCCTTTATCTAATAATTTACAGAAAAAAATAACCTGCAAAAATACCTGTTTGCAGCTGCCACGAAGGGAGTTTATTTTCCTAACATTTAGTTTCTTAACATCTTTTTGTGGGAGCTGATACAGCCCTGCAGCTTTGCACTGAAACAAAATAAGCTGTGAGGAGCTCTGCAGGCGCTCGGTGCTGCCTGAGGGAGCAAACCACACTTATTTACATTATTGTTACATATATACTCTATTTTCCCTGCTTTTATCACCCTGCCCAGCTTCCAGCTCAGGCAGCTGCTGAGCCTCAGGAGTGTTTGTGAGTCGATGATGATAAAAAAGGGGTTATGTTCTGTCTCGGTGGCCCCCTGTGAGGTTGTGTTGGCATTAGGCAGGTCCTCAGCCTCTTGTCCTGCAGATGGGACCGGTTCTAGTCCCTAATGTGGCATTTGGGATGTGCTCAGTGCATCCCCTGCATCTCAAGAAGGAGCAAGGCTTTTTCCCAGCTGAAGTGCTGGGCTTGCCTGCTCCAGGTTTTTATGGGGCCGTAACATCGTGAAATGGAGGGAAGGAGAAGATGGATTGTTTCTGCAGAGCTGCCTGTCCCTGCGGGATGCAGCCCAAATGGAGATTCCTGCACGGACCTGAGAGCACCTTCGCCTCGCCTTAAATTAGAGCAGGCTTAGTCAGAGCTTTTTGCAGTCCATCGAGTCCAGAGAACAGAATTTGTGCTCTCTGGGGATATTCTGAGTTTAAATAGACAGAGTATGAGTGGTGTCCTCAGCGTGCTCCCATGACTTTGCAAACCCTCTTGTCTCTCCCCAAACGGTTCCCTGGGGGACCCCCTCTTGCAAACCCTTAAACTCTCTTATTCCAGCTCTTAAAGATGTTTCTGTTATTCCCCAGTGCTGATAACTCAAATTTTACCACCCGGGGCTGTGTCCGGCCAGCGGCTCGGCACAGCAGCACAACCGCTCCGTGCTCCTGCATCACTCGCTCGCCCCAAGATAAACAGAACTGATTTCGTTCTGCTTGGATTTCAAAGGGCGCTTGGGTCAGAAAAACGGAGCAAGGCCGCACCTCGCTTTCAGGAGAGGGCGGCTAAATAAACATCTGGCCATGAATGTAAACGGCCGGGGCCGCGCTGGAGGTCGCGGCCGGGTGCCAGCGGTGGATGTGCCGCTCTGCACAAGGTCCCGCTCGTCCCCTCCCTCGTGCCAGCCTGGCAGCCCCCAACCCTGTCCCGTTCCTACGTGATGTTTCCCTTAAGTGGTGCCGAGCTGTTTAGTCTTCCCCTGGCTTTGCGCTGGAACTTCCTTTGTTTAATCGCCGCACAAAGAGAGGTTTGTTCGCTGCGGCAGCCGGCGGAACAAAGAGACTTCCACGTCTCCTGTTTTTCCAAGGCGGGATGAATCACTGAGCTCCGCACGCCGGTATTCCCCTCGCCCGGGGATTTGCGTTGGGGAAGCGGCGATTGGAGCGGATTCCAGGGGCCGGGAGAGGCGCGGAGCAGCCGCTGGCAGCGCTCCCCGCAGCGCTGCTCCCTGCGGAGCCCCGCGCTCATCGGGGCCGCTTTGACGTCGCTCTTTAACCATTTCGGGGCCGCGCAGCCGCCGCTGCCGGCCAGGACACCGCGCCATCGGCATGCTCCAGGAGGTAGGAGCTGTTCGTGGCTGGGCTGGGGGATATTCCCCGCCGCTGGGCGTTATCTGGTGGGTTCGATCCGTGCCGGGGGTGTCCTTGTCCTGGAGGACGGGGCGCTGCGTTCCTCCAGCGCTGCGGGAGCGGGGTTTGCGGCGGAGGCGCTCGGAGGGGTGAGCGGGAGGCTCCGGAGAAAGCGGCTGGGTCAGGAGGGAGCAGCTCTGGGTTCTGGCTCTGGCCAGGCTGGGAAAGCCCTCAGGGTTTGGGGAGCTCGGTCCCAGGCAGCTCCTGTGGATCAGTCTCAGCAGCATCATAAAGGGACTTTGGGGTGGCTGTCTCTGGATCCATCCCATCCCTGCTCCCGTGCTCATTGCCCTCTAAACGAAATCACTCTGGTGGTGTCAAATATGCCCTAAAACCGGGGTGCAGTATTGGGTGCAAATTGCATATTTAATAATCTAACATTTGGGCCCAGAGTGAGCTTGGGTTGAGACCCTGAATTCCAAATTATTTAAACAACAAACAAAAAAAAAAAAAAAAGAAATATTGGAAAGCTGCAGTGTACGTGGTGTGGGATGTGTGTGATAATTCACACTTCAGAATTTGGGATCCTCCTAGAGCAAAGGGATTTTGAGTGCTGGATGCTTTCCCATCTTCCAGGGTGTTGTGGTAAATTTGTGGGAAAAGCCCTCCAAGGGGGATTCCTCGAGCCAATACTGGTGCAGAGATCAGGGCTTTGGGGGTAGAATTTTGATTCAAATCCATCTCTCAGGGAGCTTTTTGGGGAGCTGTCACCTATCCTCGGGGCCACAACGGTGCCCAGGACCTTCCAGCGTGTCCTTTAACCAATTCTGGTTTTCCTGGGATGTGATGGGGTTTTAAAAGTTCTGCATTCTCAGACTTTTACGTTATAACACATTAGGGTGGGGCTTAAATAAATAATAGCTCAAAGGCAGGTTCAAAATGAATCATGAGCTGAGGGCAGGACTGGAGAGTGACTAAATGTTGGGGCAAGGACCTCGCGGAGTGAAGGATCTGTGATGTGTGACATCCCAGAGGAGCGCATCCCTCGGGGTGAAGGAGCTGAGGAGGATTTCAGGGCAGTCTAATCCTCACCTTTGAGTCTGAGTGATTTTGTGGACCAGGCCTCCTTCTGCAGGCTCCAAACTCAGTTTTTTCCCTGGTTGTGCTCCATGGGGCAGCTGCTGATCCAAATATTTGCATTAAGTGAAATTAGTTGAAGGATGTTGAGTTTCCAAAGGCAGGACAGATTGTGGGGATGGATTGGGGCGAAGATTCCCCCTCAGAGCTCTGAGAGGAGAGATTGCCCCGATTAAACCCAGCTTAAAGCAAACAAACCAGAATTGTCTCCTCACCGTGGTTTTGCACAGCTGGGCCAACTGCAGCAAAAGGATCCTGAGGAGCATTTGCCTATCTCTGTGTGAGAAGGAGTTTTCATTTCATTTTATCTCCATTAATTAGTGCCTTCTTCTATTAGGCTAATTTTCATTTTGGCAAGACCAACTGCCACAGTTTTTGGGGGATGCTGAGCTGCACCAACTTTATCCCAGGATTTACACTGCCCTCTTCCCAGGATTCCCTCTTTATCCCATGTTTTCTAAAGCAAACAAACTTCTGTTGATTCAAAGCTGACAGAACTTTTTTTTTTTTTTTTTTTTGACACGGGCATCTTGGAAAAGTCATCTCAGGGCACAAAGTTATTTGAATTTTCCAAAGCCTGTTCTCCTACTCAGGTAAAACCCCAGCTGGATTTGCCTAAATGATGACTGCAGAGCTTGATTCAAATTTAAATTAAATTTAAATTGCTGCTTCATACGATTAACAAAATCCCATGTTTAATTGCATTGCTCTCTTGTTAAATGACAAATGCTCTGTTAGTTGTTATTTTGGAGTTTTTTTTTCCGATTGAGGGCACAATCCAGGTTATTTCAGCTGAATTTCCAGTCAGAGGAGCGGGGATGGCTCTGAGCAGCAGGAGAGTTTCTGTGCTTGGTGGGCTCTCCTTCCACCAGGGTTTGGCTCCTCTGAGGTGCTGTGGGTGTGACTGACACGAAATTTGGGGTGAGATCCACAGCACTCGCTGCTCTCGGGGTCACAGATGTTGTAGGGTGCAGCAGGGTTTGCTTTCATCCACTCCATGCCAACAACCAAGGAGTTTGGAGCATTTGGTGCTGTTTCCTCACCCTCAGCACCCACTGGTTCTCAGCAGCTCCCCCTCCTCACTCTCCTTTCGCTCTTGACACCACCAGAGTTCTTCCAGCTGGTAAAGTTCTAAAAATGATTTTGCAGATCAAGTGTTTTGGCTTTGTTTGTGCTTTTGTTTACTCTCCTCTCCTTTGAGGAGTGCTGGGGTGAGGAATTGGTGTGGACACGAAAGCTGGGACTGACCTGGAGAGTTATCCTCGGCCTTTTGTGGGGTTCTTCCTCCAACAGTGCAATTTCTGCCATAAAATGCACCTTTCAGTGGGGGAGACAGGGGAAATCCATGCAAAATTCAGTCAGTGGGCTGCAGATATGGCTGCCTAAATTAATTGGGTTGAAGAGACCTGGTTTTGATACAGGAAGAGGATTTTGGATGGAGCAGAAACCAACCTGAGCTTCCTCCCAAGGATCCCAAAGCTTCAGGCTGGGACCAAACCTCCCTGCTGTGGTTTTCCCACCCAAGGAGACAAACAGTCCATGCTTTGTCCCATCACACAGAGAAATATCTGTCCAAGGGCGGCTGGATGGGGCTGGAGCACTGGAGTGGAAGTCTGGGATGAGTGCTTGGCAAGTGACAAGTCCCTTCCAACCCAACCAGTCTGGGCTTCTCTGATCTCAAACTCTCCCAGTCTGGGTGTTTCAGATCAATCCAGACAAATGGAAATCCAACCCAAGGATTTAGGAAGTGGTGTTGGAGATTGGGATCCACGGGCAGGGTGTTGGAACTGGGATTGGGATCCACGTGGGTGTTGGACACTTGGATTGGGATCCATGGGGTGTTGGACACTGGGATTGGGATCCACGGGGGTGTTGGATTGGGATTGGGATCCACAGTAGGGGTGTTGGACATCCAGGACCTGGGATCCACGGTGTTGGACACTCAGGACGGATCCACGGGTGTTGGACACTCTGGGATCAGGATCACGGGTGTTGGACGCTCCGGGATCCACGGGCAGCGGCCGCAGCGCCGGCCCGGAGCCGATGTGGCCCCGCAGGGCACGGCCGGGATTTCTCCCGGTGCCAGCCCCGCTCCGGGCGGGCGCGCCGTGCCCACACATGACACACGGATTTTCAGGGAAGCGCAGTGCCGGTTTCTCCATGACCCGAGCCCTTCCCCCGCGGCGGCCGAGGGGGATTTTCCTGCCTCAGCCGTGAGTAACACCCGGAGCGTGCCCGGGAATGGAGAAACGCGGGCTCCCTTCGGAGCAGCGCAAAGCCGCAGCGCTTTCTTGGGCAGGCTCCTGCAGGGAGTTCTTCCTTTCCGGCATTCGGTGCAATTTGCATATTTCGAGTCTCATTTGGCTGGAAATGAGCTGGAAATGCCCCGGTGCTGCAAGCACCCAGCTCCAGCTCCCGATTCATCCCTTTCTTTAAGCCCCGCGTTGCGTAAATCCCGTCCCACCCAAGGGAGGCTCTGCTGCTCTCAGAAATGCTAAACTTCACGGGGGCAAATCTGAATATTGTTCTGTCGCATCGATAGATGCTCCTGCTTTCATGAGCAGCCACTGCTGATTATGGCAACCTCCTATTTATTTATCAACATTCACATTGTGGATTCTAAATTATTCTAATAACATCAGGCCAACAAGTTGGTCATGATGTTGCTCCTTTAAAGTCTTCCTTTGAACATCTCTATAAATCAAGGCTGCTTTGATGTGAAATTGGAGATTTCATAAGCCTCTGTTTACTTTTGGGTTTCAAAAATCAGCTGAAGGGAAAACAAAAAAACCCCAAAAAACAAATAGTACTTTGTATCTCATTAGAAAGAGTTTCTAGCGCATTAAACACGATATTGTTTTAGGAAATAAGAACTAGAAAGAGCTGCAAAAGAAATTTGATTTTTTTGATGACTGATAGTTGACTGCAGCCATTCCAATTCTCTCCAGGCGCTGAAATATGGCAGAAAACTTTCTCCTGTAGTGCTGTTAGGTTGAAGCAGCTCGGTGTTTTTTTTTTGTTGGTTTTTTTTTTTATTTTTTTTTTTTATTTAAGCGTTAAATGCACCTCCCCTCATTCTCCATGGAGTGCTCAGGAAGGAAAATCGATGGGAATTGTGAAGTAACAAGGACAGCTGCGAATTTGTTTGCCATGGTCCTTTCTGTAAGTGATGTAACAGCAGGAAAACACAGATAAGCAGGGTTACTGCTCCTCCAAATTCAGCAATTTTAACTCTTGCCTTCCAAACTTTCCAAGAAACACTCCACTTCCAAAATCCAGGAATTTGGTTCTCTCAGAATGAGATGGAGAGAGGGCTGGGTATAACAAATATTCCTTCAATGGGGTGACACGAATCCCATTTTTTTTTGAACCCGGAGTCGAGTGTCACATCCACCCCAGACAAAAGCATTACACATTCCCTGGCTGCCCCCGCCGCCGATTACGCGGATGAGTAATTTCCCTCCTGCGTGTAAATAATTTCCGACGGGACTCCCGTCCCTGCTCCGTCACACGGGCAGGTGAGGGGCGGCTCTTGCCAGAGCATCCCGCGATTCCCAGGAAAAGAGCTGCGGAGTGCAGTCCCACCGAGCTTTAATTGCGCCTCTGGACCTGCAGTAATTACGCGGGTAATTAAGCGAGGAGGATTCAGCGCGGCTGCCTCAGCGAAAGTAACCCTGGGACCACAAATCCTTTTGTTCTGGGGATTTCTAGGAGCGCTGGGAGAGCCGGGGATGGAAGGTTTGCGTCAGAAGGGTGGGTCGGGAACAGAGTTTATAAACACGGGAGATCTGCAGCGAGATTCCTCCATCAAAGTGTGGGGTGGGACCCCTCTCTGCCGAGCTTCTCCTGCCGGAGCCCCACAGCCTCGGAGCTGCTCTTTTATCTCCAAATTGCCCTCAGCTCCTGCAAATGACTCCAGCTTTTTTTTTTTTTAAGGAGCCTCTTTGCATAAGGACTCTTGGCCTGAGGGAACCCCAGCTGGTGTAAATCGACTTCAAAGGATTTACATCAGCAGCAGATCCGTGCTCGTGTCTTTATTCTCCCCGTGATGCGGCAGGAACACCTCTCCAGACTCCAGAGGGAATAGGAACAGGAATAACAGCAGGATTTATCACTGGAGTCAGCCAAGAGCTGCGGGTGCTGCTTCATGGCTGTCCTGAGGAGAGGAGTGGAGTTGTTCTTTCCATAAAGGGCCAGAAAAGTGGGAATTTCCACACTGAAGCATCAGGGAGGCTTTCCCAATCCCCATCTGGATAATATAATGGAATCCCAGAGTATTTTGAGTGGGAAGAGACCTTAAAGATCATCTCGTTTCAGTGTCCCAGGGTGCTCCAACCCAGCCTTGGGCACTGCCAGGGATCCAGGGGCACCACAGCTGTGCCAGGGTCTGTCCACCCTACAGGGAACAATTCCTGCCCAATATCCCATAAAATTCCATTCTCTGGCAGTGTGACCCCATTCCCTGTGTCCTGTCCCTCCATCCCTTGTCCCCAGTCCCTCTTCAGCTCTTCTGGAGCCCCTTTAGGCCCTGCAAGGTCATGACAAGGTCACCCCACACCCCCAGCATGGTTTAGCTCCTGAATGTGGCAAATTCTGTCATAAATTGGGCCAAATTTTCTTCCTCCCAGGATCCCCCACCGAGTGGGTCTGGAACCAGAGCTCAGCAGAGGAATAAGGATGAGGAGAAGCCCCGAGCAGTGAGGGTTTAGTGTGGACAGCAAGAGAGGAACTGGGAGCAAACTTTCCCACTGGTAATCCAGGGAATTCCCACCCGCACGCATGGCTGGAAAGCTGGAACAAAACCGTGATTCCCTGGAGCAGAGGATGCAGGGAACGGGTCACTGCTGGTAATCGCAGAATGATTCAATTCTGGGAGCTTTAATTTGGTGCAGATGAGCTCTGCAGTTGCTTCAGAGCAGCACAACAGGAAGGCTCCACGCAAAGCCGGGGCTGTTTCTCACACCACGCTCCAGATGCTTCCAGACTAGCCGGGAATGTCGGCTCTGCCTCCATGTGCCTTTGGATATGGAAAAGTGCACTTGGGCTTCGTCTTAGTTGTGTTATCAGCTCTCTTCTTATCAGATAAAGGTGTTCATTGCGTGGTCCTGTGGTCCGGATTTGGGGTGGAGGGAATTTTGCAGCCCATTTCCTGATTTTATGCTTTGTAAGGGAAACCCCCTGGAGCTGGGGATGGGCATTCCCTCCTCATCCATATGTTCCTAATTCCTATCTGTTAACGAGGCTATCAGTGCTAATTTCCTTTGGAAAAGGCACGGGGATGATTATTAATTATGGAAATTAATGAAAATAACAGCCCGGATCCCCACGCTGCTGATGGGCACTACCGTAATTACCCGCATTGCCACTGGGCGTTACCGTAATTGCACGTGGAGCCCTCCAAATCCCCAATCCATGGATTTGCTGCACGTGGAGCAGTTGGAATTTTCTCCTCGCTCCCTGCAATCTGTTTGTTTTCCCCGTGGCTGTCGCATCGATTTAAGGACGGGATTGCCACAGGGGCTTGCACATGACATCAGCCATTGATCCCTGCAGAGGCAGCCGCCTGCTTGCTCCCTGCACAGCAATTCCCTCCCGAGCATCCTGACATCAAGGAGAAATCCCAAATCCCCGCCACGAGCAGGGCAACATCCGGGATGGAACATCCGGGATGCTTTTGAAAGGGGTTTGTGTGATTAAGTGAATCGTTGGGATGGCAAATCCCAATCAACTTTGCAAATCCTGCGGGAACTCCCACGGAAAGCTCAGCTTGGTTTGACCCTCGCAGCCCTTTCAGCAGCGCTGTGATTCTGCTGCCTCTGTTTATAAAAGGTTGCTGATTAAAGCACTGGAAAAGTGAGGGAGATTAAGACCGTGGGGGACAGATTCCCGCTTCCAGATGGGGTACGAGAATCCCGAGGATTTTTCTGTGCTGCAGATGGCTCGGGTGACCTTGTGGAGGCCGCAGGATGGCTCTGTGCCCTTGCGGGGCCGCTGGTGAGGTGAAGCCGTCGTTATCAGCTGCTGGTCCAGCAAAGGGGCTGTTGTAAGGAAACGCGGCCGATGCGCGGTGCTTCCGAGCGGTTTGTGTGCGATCCTCTGCTCCCGGCGTTCCCCCGGGGCAGAAAAAGGCCGGGATCAGGGAATGTGCAACGTGCAGGGCCATGGGAGGGCTCACGGTCCCGGCTGCTGCAAAGGCGTGGCTGGGAGCAGGGATGGGGTCAGGGTGCCCTCCCCTGCCCCGGGTGCTGTTCCTGCTGCCCCTCCTGCTCCTTGTCCTGCGTTCTCCTTGGCAGTTTCCAAAGGGTTTTTGCCCCTCGTGGTTGGCAGGAGGTGGAGACCCTGAGAGAAAAAAAACATGGCCCAGAGCTGTGGGATGGGTTCCTGGGCAGGCAGAATCCTTCTCATCCCGATCCTGCTCATATCCCATGTGAAACCAACCTTCACATCCCAATCCCACCCATATCCCATGGGAAACCAACCTTCATATCCCAATCCTGCCCATATCCCATGGGATGCCAACCTTCCCATCCCAATCCTGCCCATATCCCATGGGATACCAAATTTCACATCCCAATTCTGCTCCTATCCCATGGGATATCAGCCTTCTCATCCCAATCCCACTCATATCCCATGGGATATCAGCCTTCTCATCCCAATCCTGCCCATATTCCATGGGCTACCATCTTTTATATCATGCTTGTGTCCATCTCCCATGGGATGCCAACCTTCTCATCCCAATCCCACCCATATCCCATGGGATATCAGCCTTCTTATCCCAAACCTGTTCATTTCCCATGATTTAGGATTTAAATTGTTTGAGTTACCTGGAAAGGGAGGTGTCACTGTGTGATGGTGACAGTGGGATTAGATGGGATTTTGGGCAGGAATTGTTCCCTGTAGGGTGGGCAGGCCCTGGCACAGGGTGCCCAGAGCAGCTGTGGTGCCCCTGGATCCCTGGCAGTGCCCAAGGCCGGGCTGGAACACTCTGGGATGGTAAAGGTGTTCCTGCCATGGCAGGGGTGGCATGGATGGGATTTAAGGTCCCTTCCCACCAAACCATTCCAGAATTCCCTGTCTGGATGGCACTGGCAGAGCAGGGCAGGTCGCTGGAGCAGGGCACAGCAGGGATGAAGGTGGCACTGACCTTGGGGCTGCACAGGGAACAGGGAGATGCCAGCAGCTCCCCACCTCTGCTGAAGCTGAGTTTAAGGAGAGGAGAAGGTGCCTCACGCTTCCTTCGCTCCACGGGGCAGGAGGTTGAGCTGGAGCCCCATCTGGATGTTCTGGAGCTGAGCCTTGTCCAGGCTGGGCTGTTAGCGGGCGCAGGGAGCGGGATCCAGGCTGTCCCCACACCTCACGTGTCCCACAGCACGTGGGGAAGCCTCGTGTCCTCCTTGCAGAGAGGCTGAGAGCTCTGAAGGCAGCTGGAGACAGGAGAAGATTTCACAGCAAAGATGGCCCTTTTATTTTGGGAATCCTGGCCTCTGGCACGTGCTGTGCTCCAGGCACGGCCACCAAGGACATGCTGGCCAGCAGGAGAGCTGCACATCCTGGCTGTTCTGTCCTGAGATTGTGCCACAGGCACGGCACAAGGGGATTGTCTTTGGATCCCGTGCCCGAGTTCAGCTCCGGCTTCCTCATAAAGGGATTGAGATAAAAACTACAGAAATGGTTAAATCTTGAAATTCGGGTTGTGAATTGCAGAATGGCTGGGGTTGGGAAGGACCTTAAAGCTCATCTCGTTCCACCCCCTGCCTTGGGCAGGGACATCACAGATTCATTCTTTTAAGAATGAATGTATGAATTTATGAATTGCAGTTGCAGATTTCCGGTGATTATTAATTTATACCTCTCCTCTGGAGGATATTTCGGTTTGGAAAGGGACATTTTGCTGCGTTGCTGCGTTTTGCCCTTTAGCACGTAGGAGGAAAAACCTGATCACGCTGAAAAGGTGAAAAAATCCATCTGGGAATACTTTGGAAATCGCAGTCTCTGTAAAGGACGGGATTAAAGCAAAGCAGGAACGGACTTGAGACTACCGCCTGCTTTCCCCTTAAATATTCCCGATCTTCCTCCATTTTCATTTCCCCTCAAAAACATGGCTGTGTAGCGGAGCTGGCAGCCCCTCCGAAATCAGCAGCATTTTCCTGGCGTGGCTCTGGTGGAGCGGGGACCCCCTTGAGGGGCTGAGCGAGCAGCACCATCCCGAAACGCCCCGCACCCCCAGCCCCGTGCGGATCCGTGCGGAGCCGCTCCCGTTCCTTTGTGCGCTCCGGGATCTCGCCCCTCTCTCCCGGCTCAGCATCCACCCACGGCAGCCTCGGCGAGGATGCGCTGCCCCGCTCGGCTTTGTCTGCCATCAGCAGCTGCCGCGTTTTGCGGGATCTCCGCCTCGAACCAACGCTGATTTTTTTGGGGGATTGGGGAAGGGGGATATCCGCGTGCTCGAGGAGCTCTCCCGTCGGAGCGGCGATTTTTCCGGGAGGATTTGCGCTGCTTTGCAAGGAGCTTTCCAAAATGCCTGAAGCCAACTATTTGTTATCTGTGTCGTGGGGTTATATCAAGGTGGGTTTGATTCCTGAAGGATTGTTAATTCCTGCATTATTAATGGCTGCTTTTTTGTGCTGCGTTGCTCGGAGAAAACCCTTTGTCAGGAAAATAAGCTTTGAAAATGCAGATTTCTGTGTATTTTGGCTCATCGTGTGTGTAGTGTGCATGCAGAGTCCATGGATGTCATTTTGGGGGGGAATTCAGCGTTGCAGGCTAAAATGATGCAGCAGTGAAAATGCTGGATTATAAAACCAGGAGAATCACAGCTGAATATCTAAGGGAATAATGCCTGAATCCTACATTTTAATGTAGGATCCTCAGATTTATGGCGTATTTCTCCCCTGGATATGCAGTTGCCTGTTCCTCATATAAGACAAAATGGAGCAAATTTAGCAAATCCAGAACAAAAGAAGGTTTGGGGAGGGGGAATTTCAACCCGAGATAAAAATCTGAGCTCTCAGAGAGATTTATCTGAAGCGATCTCCCCTCGTTTGTGACAGTAACAATTAATGAGCATCTTTTAGAGGAAATTAATTCCGTGGGCTGAAAAGAAATACCCAGTCATGGTGCTGCCGAGCAGGATGTAACTGAAACCATCTGTCGCTGCCTCCATCCCAAATATCCCCGGAATTTTACCGGTTTGGGAAGCCTCCCGTGCTGGAAGTGTGGGTTTAGGAAAGGATTCCATAAAAATGCCATGTGTGTGTGTGTGTTCTTGCCCTCAGTTCAAGAGGATGCTGAACCGGGAGCTGACCCACCTGTCCGAGATGAGCCGCTCCGGCAATCAGGTGTCCGAATACATTTCCAACACTTTCCTGGGTAAGGAATTCATCCCCCTCTTCTCTTCTGATTGCCCCCATTCACAGCTTTTCTTTGGAATATTTTGGGTTTTCACTTTCAAATGGCTGCGGGGAGGGGAAGAATAGCGTTTGGAGAAATGTGTCCGCAGAGGAATTCCTTCCTTCTGAGCCATGGGATGTTCTGGGAGGATTCCGGCGGTGCCTTATGCAATGCTGGGGTTTTGTGGTGACCTTATGGAAAGGACAAAGTCACATAAAGCCCAGCTCAGCCTCGCTCAGCCGCACCTTCCCTTCCGAGATGGGATTAAAATGAAATCACCCCAAAATTTGATTTATTGCTTTGTGTGAATTTGCTCCTTTTGCACCAGAAGCCAGAATAAAGGGAATATTTTGCATTTCATTCATTCTGTGGGAGCTCATAGCTCTACAGGCATGAATGAATCCTCTGTCAACATTTGTTAGGAGAAATGGGATTTTCTCAGGATTTGTGACCATTTGCATATCAAATGAGGAGGCTCACATTTACAGATATCCCTGAGCCAACAGCTCCAAAGGCTGAGTGTCTGTGGATGCTGCAGTCCTGGGGAATTGTGCCCGAGGTGGGAATGGCCTGGAATGCATTCCCACAATTATTCCCATGAAGGGTTTTGCAGAGATCCCTGGAGCTGCTCCTGCCTTTAGGATCACAGCTCAGCCTTAATAACCCATGGAAACTGGGAACTGCTTACTGGGAATGCTGGTCCCATTGCTCAGCTAACAGGGACATCCAGAGAGCAGGAATTACAACAGGGAACAGGAACAACCCAGGTTGGGATGCACAGGGGGCATATCCAGGGATTTGGCTGGTGGTCAGCTCTTCACAGCAGCCACGAGTGTGGAGAGGGATGTGGCCACCAAAAATCAGCCACACTCGGGTTTTTGGCAGGCGTTGGTGAGGCAGAGCTGCCCTGGGGGTGTTTATTGATGGAATTCCAGACTGG
>CM019221.1:29610968-29653607 GCA_009741485.1 Malurus cyaneus samueli
GAACAATTCCTGCCCAATATCCCATCCATCCCTGCCCTCTGGCAGTGTGACCCCATTCCCTGTGTCCTGTCCCTCCATCCCTTGTCCCCAGTCCCTCTCCAGCTCTCCTGGAGCCCCTTCAGGCCCCGAAAGGGGCTCTGAGCTCTCCCAGGATCCTTCTCCCCTCCAGGTGAGCACCCCCAGCTCTCCCAGCCTGGCTCCAGAGGGGCTCCAGCCCTGGAATCTCCAGGCTCCACTCTGGGCTGTCTCCAGCAGCTCCACATCTTTCAATTCCTGCCCTTCCCCATTTCCAGGCTGGCTCAGCTCCATTTCCCTGGCAGGGCTGGACCGTGCTCTGTCCATCCTGTCCTGCTGCCCCCACATTCTCGGTGACAGTGACATCCCCGTGTTTGGTGGCAGTGAGGCCACCCAGGGCCCTGGCACTGCTGGAAAAAAGCAGCCTCTCCAGATTGGGCCAGATTGCAGCTGATTGCTCACATTAAAAAAAAAAGGGAAGCTTTTAAAAGGATCATCAGCTGTTTCAGGAAGTCATGCTGCTATGGGTTTTATGAATTAGCTTTTTTCCCTCTAAAATTTAATTAAATTAAATGAGCACCCAAAATAACAGGAGTCTACAAGGGAGGAAGTTGAATGAATAAACAAAAAGAAAAAAGCAGGCAGGACTCTCATTTATCTCCAAACAGTGTTAGATGGGGATAAATCACAGATATTAAACCCAGATTGGGTGAATTCATTCAGCCTTTTGGTTTTATTGGGGCAAGAAGGGACAGGACACAGGGAATGGGGTCACACTGCCAGAGGGCAGGGATGGATGGGATTTTGGGAAGGAATTCCACCCTCTTGGGGGGTTGAGGCACCCCTGGCAGTGCCCAAGGGAGAGTTGGAGCAGCCTGGGATGGTGGGAGGTGTCCCTGCCATGGAAAAATGGTCTGGGTGGAGAAAATGAGCCACTGGCTCTCCACGTGAATAAATTTACAGCTGTAGGGCAGTAAATAACATCTGGTTTGAAGATTTATTTATTTACTAAACACATCTCCACAGCCAGGTTTGGGCCTCTTCATCTGCACTAAAATTGTGATTATCCCTGAAAATGGCAACGGGAATGTGGCCTTTGTTTTGGAAGTTATTCCATACGGCTTTATGGAGGATAAATCTTTAATAAATCAGTAATAAATCACTGGTTTAAGAGCAGGGAGTATTGACCCTAAAAGGTGAAAATAAGAAAAACAGATCTGGTTTTATTCTATTCAGGAAAAATGTGTTGTTTGAACACCTAGTTTATTTCCCTTAAAATAGGTAATAAATTAGGAGCTCACCCTAAACAGAGCCTGGTGACCTTCAGGCACAAAAAAATCACAAAATCACCATGGAACCCAACAATTCCCTCAGCACTGCCATTCCCAGCACTAATCCTTGTCCCCAGGTGCCACATCCATGCACAGAGAGACATTCCTGGGCATGTCCCATGTCCCCAAACCCCAGAGAGGCCACAAGAAAAGCAGCCTGGCCTTGCAGAGAGCAACCAGAGTGTTTGTGACTGTTTTTTTTTTAATTTTTGGGCCTCAAAATGAGAGAAACCCCGAGCAGAAGCCTCAGTTTGCAGCGGGGTGCAGAGGCAGCAGCTCGAGGGTTGGTTTGGGGGATGTGCTGGGAGCTCAGGGTGTGCTGACTCATTTCCCCTGATTTATTGCAGACAAGCAGAACGATGTGGAGATCCCCTCTCCCACCCAGAAGGACAGGGAGAAGAAGAAAAAGCAGCAGCTCATGACACAGATCAGCGGAGTGAAGAAATTAATGCACAGCTCGAGCTTGAACAACACCAGCATCTCACGATTCGGGGTGAAAACGGAGAAGGAAGATCATTTGGCCAAGGTAGGAGAGATTCCTGCTTTTCTGGAGAATCTGGAATCTGGGAATGGATTGTTCCCCTTGGAATTGGTATCCCTGGAGTGATGTAGTTTTTTAATTAATGGTAACAGGCCACAACAGCATATTTTATATTTAAAAATACTTGAAAATAGCCCTAAAATTAAAAAAAAAAAAAATGAAGGCTGAGGAGAGCAATTAGCAAACACAAAACCAACCCTTCACAGTTACTCTGCATTCATTAAGTGCACATATTCAGCACTTACCTAATTACAATAATCATTAAATTTGCATATTTGTGAGCTTTTGGGAAATGCAGAATTGCCTGGAAAAGCATCAAATCCTTCTCTCTTTGTGCTCTCAAAGGAGCTGGAAGACCTGAACAAGTGGGGCCTCAACATCTTCAACGTGGCCAGGTACTCGCACAACCGGCCGCTGACCTGCATCATGTATGCCATATTCCAGGTGTGTATTCCCAACCTGAACCCTGCTCCCAGCAGGATTTCCATCCCTAATTCCTCTCTGCTCCTCTGTCCAGCACGGTCTGACCCTCACCGAGGTGTTTGTGTTTGATCCCCCAGGAGCGGGACCTGCTGAAAACGTTCAAGATCTCATCGGACACGTTTGTGACGTACATGATGACCCTGGAGGATCACTACCACTCGGACGTGGCTTATCACAACAGCCTGCACGCCGCCGACGTGGCCCAGTCCACCCACGTGCTGCTCTCCACGCCAGCCCTGGATGTGAGTGGGCTGCTCTGAGCTCTGCCACCGTTGTGGGTTGGGTTTGAAGGCATTTCCCAGCGCTCGCGTTGCACCAGAACCTTCGCTTTTAGGGGTTCTCAGCATCTGGATCTGCTTTGCCTTGTCTCAAAAATCCAATTGGAAAAGCACAATTTGTTCCCCTAAATCAGCTTCTCCTGCTGTTGGGAGATCAATCCCCTCTGACAGATTGCTGTTTTTGCTTCCTAGGCTGTCTTCACGGATCTGGAAATACTCGCTGCCATCTTCGCGGCCGCAATCCACGATGTGGATCACCCCGGGGTCTCCAACCAATTCCTGATCAACACAAGTGAGTTTTCACCTGAACCACTCAGAATTTCACATCCCAGCTTGGAAACCAGTGGGAATGCTTTTTCCATGACTTCCAGGCTGCACTGCCTTCTCAAATATTTCACAGTAAATGAGTGAGATATTTTGGAATATTGCAAGAATTAAAATGCAATCCCTGACAAAGGGAGCCATTGCAGCCCAATTGTAAAGTCAATATTTAATGCTGCTAACATATCATAATTCTGCCAGGCCCGAGTGCATGCTCTACCATTGAGATAAGATAAATCATCCTGTTGCTATTGACAACCAGAAGGCCAAATATTGAGTTTCATGTTGTGATCTGCCGCAGGCTGAGAGTAGATCTGGATTCCAAAACATGGGGATTGGTGTGTTTTGGGAAGAGTTTTTGCAGGATTCTCTTGTCAGTGATTCTATAACTGAGCCAGCTGAACATTATTTTGTCACTAGGACTGAGCAAAGTTCTGGGATTGGCACTCGTGGGGCTAAAAAGAATCCCAGAATCCTAAAATGATGCGGGGACACCTTCCCCTGTCCCAGGTTGCTCCAAACCCTTCCAGGGATGGGGCACAGAAACCTTCCCCCATTAAAACACTACAGCCCTGTTGGAAACCCCACATTTACCAGGCTGGAACCCACATTTACCATTCCTTGCCCAGATTCTGAGCTGGCCCTGATGTACAACGACGAGTCTGTGCTGGAGAACCATCACCTCGCTGTGGGCTTCAAGCTGCTCCAGGAGGAGCACTGCGACATCTTCCAGAACCTGACCAAGAAACAGCGCCAGACCCTCCGCAAGATGGTGATAGACATGGTACGAGCTGCCCTGATCCTCTTCTTTACCAAAAATGAGGTTTTTTTGTGGCTTCCCTTCCTGAAATTCTGGTTTTTTCCCCTTCTGGAAAGGTGTTGGCCACCGATATGTCCAAGCACATGAGTCTGCTGGCTGATCTGAAGACCATGGTGGAAACCAAGAAGGTGACAAGCTCAGGAGTTCTCCTTCTGGACAACTACACGGACAGAATACAGGTGAGGCAGCCAAATTCCCTGGATTTGGGGTGTTCTGGTCAGGATGAAGAAACCTTGCTCCTGCAGCTTTTAATAGACCACAGATAGAAGCTACTGACCTAAATTCTCAGCATTCATTTTCTGCTGCACTGAAAGGAAGAACAAGGCGGTCCCAGATTTTTTAGGTGACCAGAATTAGGGAGTTTTAACACTTGGAGCATGGAGCTGCAAACACGGCACATTCTGAGGTCATTTTTTGAGGGCTCCCAAATTTCCCTGCTGCCTTCTCCCATTTGTTCTCCCATTACAGCATTGCAAGAATTTAATTTGGAACTCCCTATCTAAAGCAACCCACAGCGAGCTGGAATTAGTTCTGATCCCTAAATAATTTGATCCTTGATTTACAGAAACACCAGGAAATGCTGGAACAGGGTCAGGTGGTGAGCAGGACAAGACAGATCCTGCTCTGCTCTCCACTTTGCTGACCAACTTCTGCAGAGCAGGCCCATGGGAAAACTCTTTAAATTTTTATTTCAGCCTCTGTTTTGCTGCCCAAATCCTTGTGGCCGCTTAGTCAGGCCCGTTTCGTGTGTGTGTGTGGAGGGATATTACTCATTTCACCAAGTGGGAGCATTTCAGCTCTTTCCATGGGAGCAGGGAGGTGGATTTGGGATGGTGGGAAGCAGCTGGGTTCACACACAAACCTGGGTGGTGTCACACACAAACCTGGGTGGTGTCAGGGCCACTTTACAATGCACCAGGAGCAAGGGCTGAGCAGCACAGAGCACATCTGGCTTGGGGGCTGTGGCAGCTGAGCTCATCCATGGGGAGGGAATCAGAGAATTCCAGACTGATTTGGGCTGGGAGTGACTTTAAATTCATCTCATCCCACCCCAACACCTCCCACTGTCCCAGGGTGCTCCAGCCTGAC
Organism: Malurus cyaneus samueli; assembly: GCA_009741485.1. NCBI lineage: Eukaryota > Metazoa > Chordata > Aves > Passeriformes > Maluridae > Malurus > Malurus cyaneus. The sequence goes on from CM019221.1 coordinate 29,615,847, forward strand.
TTTGGGCACTGCCAGGGATCCAGGGCCTGCCCACCCTCCCAGAAGGAATTCCTTCCCAAAATCCCATCCATCCCTGCCCTCTGGCAGTGTGACCCCATTCCCTGTGTCCTGTCCCTCCATCCCTTGTCCCCAGTCCCTCTCAGCTCTCCTGGAGCCACTTCAGCTTTGGAGCAGCTCTGGGGCCTCCTCCGGGCTTGCTCCAGCAGCTCCAGGATTTTCACGTGGCACCACAGAACAATGCTGATATTTTTATGGTGTTTCATAATCACAGAGTCTTCTGGTGAAACGTTCTGCAGATACAGCTCTCCCTTTTTTTTCCAGCTGATTTTATGAGTTTCCTGACGGCTCTAATTGCAGGTTCTCCGGAATATGGTACATTGCGCAGACTTGAGTAATCCCACAAAATCTCTGGAGCTCTACCGGCAGTGGACGGACAGGATCATGGAGGAGTTCTTCCAGCAGGGGGACAAAGAGCGGGAGAGAGGCATGGAGATCAGCCCCATGTGTGACAAGCACACGGCCTCGGTGGAGAAATCCCAGGTAATTGGCCCTGAGCTGCAGCTTCTCCTGCCCGAGCGGGGTTTGGGGGCACAGACAGAGCTCAGCGGCTGCTGCAGCCCCAAGAGGCAGAGGTTCAGGGCTCGGTGCTGATCCTCCCCGAATCCAGCTGTGCCTGGGGCTCTCTCAGGCTGCTCCAGCTCCTCTCATCCCCCTCTGCAGCTCCTCATTCCCTGGGTGTGTCCTGCATCCCACAGGGAGCTGGGTCCTTCTGTTCCCCAGGATTGAACAGGGCAGCTCTGCTCTCCCCATCCCACTCGCCCTAAACCCACCCCAGTGCCAGCCCCACTAATCTGCAGAACTGGGAGCTTCTCCCAGCTGAGATCTGCCTCAGGAGCCTGGACAACTCTGGCTGCCGCTCATTATCCAGGACAATTTTGCAGTGCATCTGTCTGGTTGAATTAGAGCCACTCTGTGCAGGGTGAATCCCAGAAATATTCATTTATGGCCATCCAAACCTTAAAAGGAGCCGGATTTACCCCGTTTTTTTGGGATGAACTGGCTCATCCCTTGTTCTGATTCATGAACTGGTTTCAAGGTCAGATTTTGTTCTGACCTGTGTAGCACAGGCCATAAAATTTCGCCTGGATAGCCTGGAATGAAAGCAGGAATTTATGTTTGTCCGAACAGATTCCAACCTTTATGTAACACTGTCCCGGTTGTTGTTTTTGAATGACTCCAGCAAGCCATCACTGAGGTTTTTCAGCTTGAATAAGTAACAAAATTGATGATAATTATTCCCAAATGTCCTCTCGGGCTCAGCCAAGTGGTTTCAAAATTATTCACTCAACCGCCTGGTGATTGGGTTGGAAAAATCTGTCGGATTTCTTGAACCTAACAAGAAATGAATCCTTCAGCCAGCCTCAGCCATGTGCTCCACATGTGAGCTCCAATTAATGCTTTGTTTCACATCTGCACTGCACAGAGGCTTCCAAATGGCATTTTTGTGCAGAAGAGATGGGAATTGCACAAAATGGCCATTGTGGAATGGCCAAGGAGAAAGGGAAGTGGTGTGTCCGTGCTGGAGGTTTCCAAATTATATTTTTGCTGTGCAGAAAAGATGGGAATCGCACAAAATGTCCATTGTGGAATGGCCAAGGAGAAGGGGAAGTGGTGTGACCGTGCTGGAGGGAAACAAGAAAATAATAGATTGGAAAATAATGAGCAAATACTTCAAAGCTTGAGATGTCCCCGCTTTTCATGAGAGTATTTTAGGATCAGTGGACACTTATTCCATGATTTGGGATGGTTTTAAAGGACCAATGACCCAAAACAATGATTTTAAAGAAACAACTATTAACGAGCACTGATTTTTACCCATTGGTGCCGTGGAGCGCTGGAGCATTTTGGGTTCCAACCACCCCAAACCCCTTTTCCCCCACTTTCCCCTTGCTCAGCAGGAAGTTTTCACCCCCTTTTAGCGTTAGGCACCTCCCCAGCCCGCCCAGCTGGATGTTAACGCTGCTGTTGACATCCTGTTGTGTCTGAGGGAGCCGTGAGCCGTTTCCAGAGCCGACATCTGCGCGGTGAGCGCGCTCCTGGGAGAGCCATTTCCCCGCTCGGCGGGGCCGGGAGCCCGCAGGCTCTGCCAGCACAGGACGGAAGAGCTCCGGTGCCCTTTCGGAGCCGGCTCCGTCCTGGACGCGGTTCCTCCGTGACTCAGACGCGCGGGGGGCTGAGCTCAGCGGAAGGGCTGACGGAGCGGCCGCGTCCCTCGCTCGCTGCAGCCTCCTTCGCTGCCGTGGCGGCGTTCCCTGATCTGGCTCTTCCCGAGGAAAGCTCTTCCTGCAGAAACACAGAGCTGCTTTGGCAGAGGGAAGGAGGAAAATGGGAATGTTCGAAGGGCAGGATCATGGAATGGTTCAGTTAGGGACAAACTGCACCCCGGAGAGACGGCTTCTCGCCTTGGGGTGATCCCAACTGCCAGCCGTGTGGCTATCCCGGATCAGGCTACAAATCAGCCATGTGGCTATCCCAGGATCAGGCTACAAATCAGCCATGTGGCTATCGGGGATCAGGCGTAAAATCAGCCGTGTGGCTATCCCAGGGATCAGGGTACAAATCAGCCATGTGGCTATCCCGGGATCAGGCTACAAATCAGCCATGTGGCTATCTGGGGATCAGGCTGTAAATCAGCCGTGTGGCTATCCCAGGATCAGGGACGTAAATCAGCCATGTGGCTATCCAGGGATCAGGCTACAAATCAGCCATGTGGCTATCCGGATCAGGCTACAAATCAGCCATGTGGCTCCAGGGAGGGCTGTAAACCAGGCGTGTGGCTACCCCGGATCAGGCTACAAATCAGCCATGTGGCTATCTGGGGATCAGGCTGTAAATCAGCCGTGTGGCTATCCCAGGATCAGGGTACAAATCAGCCATGTGGCTATCCAGGGATCAGGCTACAAATCAGCCGTGTGGCTATCCCGGATCAGGCTACAAATCAGCCATGTGGCTATCCAGGGATCAGGCTACAAATCAGCCATGTGGCTATCCGGGGATCAGGCTGTAAATCAGCCGTGTGGCTATCCCAGGATCGGGCTGTAAACCAGCCATGTCCCCAGTGAGAAGGGATCCTCCCCAAGAGGAGCAGCCTCTCTCAGTGCTGAGAGCTCCATGTGGTTCCATGGCAGGAACACCTTCCACCATCCCAGGGTGCTCCAAACCCCATCCAGCCACCCTTGGGCACTGCCAGGTATTCTCTGGGCACGCATTTCCCTGTTTCTGTTGCCCACACTGAGGGATCAGCCCAGGGCTCCATGTGCTGAGTTTCCTGCTGGCTCCTGCTCTTGGTTAACCTTCCATCCAAGGTTTGATTTTGGCCAAGGCATCAGCCCAACCCCACCCAGCCCTGTGGGCGCAGCTCTGGGTGTTGATGGTTCTGTCTGCTTTAGGCTGTGCTGGTTCGGGGACTTGCCCTGGTATTTTGCTTGTAAAAGCAGGCATTAATGTCATAGAAAGTTCTCGGATAGCCCGTGCTCCCAGGAATCCCCTCACCCTGAGTGTGCTGTTCCCTTTTTTTCCAGGTGGGGTTCATCGACTACATCGTCCACCCGCTCTGGGAGACATGGGCTGACCTGGTGCAGCCCGATGCCCAGGACATCCTGGACACTCTGGAGGACAACAGGAACTGGTACCAGAGCATGATACCTCAGAGCCCGTCCCCTCCGCTGGAGGAGCGGGGCCAGGACTGCCAGGGCATGATGGAGAAGTTCCAGTTTGAACTGACGCTGGAGGAGGAGGACTCGGACGGGCCGGAGAAGGACGGCGAGAGCCTCGGCTACTTCAGCAATCCCGAGGCGCTGTGCGTGGCCCAGCCGGGAGAGGAGGAGCCCCAGGGGGAGGCCACCATCGAGATTGTGACAGAGGACACCTCTCCCGTGGACACATAATGGCCCGGCCCCGCGGCAGTGGCTTTCACACACTTCAGGAGCTTGCAAGCGGTCTCGGACAGCCTGCAGCCGGTCTGAGCCCCTGGCACGGGGGCGGCAGATCCTCCCAGCTACTTGAGATTGGAGCCGGGCTTCCGGTGGGGTAGGGAACGAGTGAATGATTGCTCAGGAAACGCACGGGTGATTGGCGCTGCGGTTTGGGCCTCGCCGGCCGAGAGCGTGGCGCTGCCCTTGGCTCGGCGCCGAGGCGGCGGGGACGCACGACCGACAGATTTTGTACCGCTGCTTGTGGGATTGTACCGGTTAGACCGATAGAAACTACTGATCAATAACCCATATCCGACCTGTCCACCCGACCACCTGTCTGCAGACCTGTGTGCCTTCTTTGTAAACACTTTCATGTCTTTGCGAGAGTCTCTGGATTCGACACGCGGGGTGTGGTAGTTCAGAAGCGACACCGAGTGTTTCAGGGTTGACGGCTACTTTTTGGATTCTTCCTGTTACCAGAAGCAGTCTTCCTTTCTTTTCATGGGCAATACCTGTCACTTTATTGCAGTTCCTCACTTTGACAGACTGAACAGAAGGGGAAACCCTCTGCTTTGCATTGCTGCACCTTCAGTGTGTTCCTATTTCCCCCGGCGAGCCGCTGCAAGTCCCTCGGTGCCGTTCCCTCGCTAGGAGCGGCCGGGTTTGTTCCTCGCCGGGGTTCGGGTTTGTGGGGAGCAGGACAGAGGGCAGTTCATTTTTCCCCGGCACAGCTCAGTCCATCCCTGAGTAAGCGTGGCAAGGCAGCGTGTGAACGCCTTCCCCCTCGGCAGCTCCTCGGAATTTGCACGCTCGGATATTTGTGTTTCTCTGGCCTCTCGTCCACGTTCCCTCGTTTAGGTCCACCCTCCTCCTCCTCCTCCTGCACTGCCTCGAGCTCTACCACCTCCATTACTGTTTATAACAGTGTATTTATTACCTACTGTACATACTGTAATGTTTTGTAAGTTATTAATTTATATGAATTAGCATCGCCTGTCAGCGGCGATGTTAATGGGGTAGAAAACTCGGAATAAGAGTTGCCTTTTTTTCTCGTAACCTTTTGTATCGCATAAAGTCCAAGAACCTGAACGTAGCTGAAGAGACAGACACAACCCAGGAAGGGCATTCGGGTGGCGGCCGCCCGCGGGGAGGGGACACCACAACCCAGGGCAGCAATTTGGGAATTTGCAGAGAGGGGGAACCGAGCACAGAGCTCCCCGCACCCGGGCCGGCTTTTCAATGTCACCGTGTTCCAATTTCTGAACAACCCAATGTGAATTTCTATGGCAAAAAAAACAAAAAAAAAAATGTGAACTGATGTAATAATTGTGCTGTGAAACTTCCTCCGACAAAGCTTGTCCGGCATCGTGAGCGGCGTCGATCTCGGTTTGTAAAATACGTTTCAAGCTTTTTGGTCCAACTCGTGACTGATTAGTTCATGACAATAGCACAGTTGTGCATGATCCATGGGTTCGTTTGTCTGTTGAACACTGCGTTGTTCCAGGTGGGTATTTTATTGTTCCCCAAGGTTTCACACGATGTATGTTATAGTATTCTATATTGTGTTCAGATGCATTCTTAAGAGATTTTTATATGAAGTGAATAAATGAAAGCATGACCCAGCCCGCGGCTCTTTGGGAGGCTTTTGTTGGTGAGAGAGCATGAGCTGGGTCACCACGGTTCAGGGGACGGCAAAATGGGACCCCCAATCCCTGATCCCTGCTATGGCCCAATCCCAGAAACCTCCCACTGCTGAAACCCAGAATCCTCTGATGGCTGAAATCCGGAACCTTCCTTTGGCCAAAACCCAAAACCTCCCACAGCCAAAACCCAGAACCTCCCACGGCTAAAACCCAAAACTTCCCACAATCAAAACCCAGAACCTCCCACAGCTGAAATCCAGAACCCCGCTGTGGCCAAACCCCAGAACCCTCTGATGGCTGAAATCTAGAACCTTTCTTTGGCCAAATCCCAGAACCTCCCACAGCTGAAATCCGGAAGCTTCCTTTGGCCCAAGCCCAGTACCCTCCTACAACCAAAACCCAGAACATTCCTGTGGCCAAACCCCAGAATCTGCCATAGCTGAAACCTGGAACCCTCCTGGAGCCAAAACCCCAAACCCTCCCATGTCCTAAACCCAGAACCTCCCACAGTCAAACCTCAAAATCTCCCATGACCAAACCCAGAACCTCCCATGGCCAACCCCAGTCCCTCCTGTGGCCCATTCCCGTTGGAGCCATTCCATACCCTCGGGAAGAGGAGGATTCCCATGGGCACCATCCGTGGGGTTCATGGGGCCGTGTCCATGGGCTCATGGGGCTGTGTCCGTGGGGTTCATGGGGCGTGTCCGTGGGTTCATGGGGCACTGTCCATGGGTCATGGGGCTGTGTCCGTGGGGTTCATGGGCTGTGTCCGTGGGGTTCATGGGGCTGTGTCCGTGGGTTCATGGGCCGTGTCCGTGGGGTTCATGGGGCTGTGTCCGTGGCTGGGGCGTGTCCATGGGGTTTCATGGGGCCGTGTCCATGGGCGTGTCATGGGGCCGTGTCATGGGTTCATGGGGCCGTGTCTGTGGGGCTTATGGGGCCGTGTCCTTCCCGCGGGCCAGAGGGCAGCGGGGGTGACGGGAAGGCAGCACCGGCAGGAAGCGGTGGCCGCGCACGGCCCGGCCAGCGGAGCTTTCGTGTCCCGGCCTGACCCAAAACAAGCGACTTTGCCGTCAAAAACATCCTGTGCCAGGCGGGAGCGGGGCCGCCGCGCCGCCCTCGCCGGGGTGACACCGGCAGCGTCCCCAGCGTGGGGCTCCGCTGCTTTCCCTGGATTCGGCGGCTCCAAAGGGAAGCTCCGGGAAAGCCGAGCATGGATCTCGTCCCGCTCCTGCCTTCCCACCCCTCGCTCCACGGGAGCAGCCACTGCCGGCCCTCCTTCCTGCACAGCCCTCCTGTCCCAGCTGAATTCTGGATTCCCCAGCACCGGGTCTGAACCTCTGAAACAACTTGGAGAAAATTCCCTGCTGGAAACTCCTTGGAAGGGCCCGTAGTGAATCCAGTTCACAGAATCCCAGACTGGTTTGTGTTGGAAGAACCTCAAACCCCATCCTGTGCCATCCCTGCCATGGCAGGGAACTTCCACTGTCCAGGGTGTCCAGCCTGCTTGGGCACTGCCAGGATCCAGGGGCAGCCACAGCTGCTTGGAATCCTCCAGGTCTCCCACCCTCCCAGGGAAAAATTGCTTCCCAATAGCCCATTTAAATCTCTCTTTTTATTTCAAACCGTTCCCCCTTCACCCCAACTCATCGCTGTTCTCTGGCGGCCGCATCCCTCCCGCTGTTCCAGGGGATGCAGGGATGGGATCAGGGTTATTGGGCTGGAAAAGCATCGGCACTTCGGGGGAGAAAATACCAAAGCAGAACAGAGCAGCAGCGCCGGGGCTGCGGGTGGAGCACCCACGCAGGGTCAGGGCAGGGGGGCCGGGGTGGGTGCCCTGCCCGTGTCCCCTCCCCTCTGCCCTCTCCCCCTCCCCTCAGCCTCTCTCCCTTCATCCCTGTCCCTTCCGTGACCCAGTTCTGCTCCCCGCGATGGCAGCAGCAGCAGCGCAGCCCCGGAGCCGGGCCGAGCCGCCTTTCTTTGCTCCCTCCCGGCAGCAGCAGCGGGGAAAACACTCCAGCGGCCGCTGCGCTGCAAAAACAACCCGGACCGTTGTGTTTGCGCTCCCTTTTTAGGGTGGAAATGCCAGTTCGGGGCCTGGGAGATTCGCTGGCTCCGTTCCCTTCACCCGCAGAGCTCCTGCGGGGTTTGCGCGGGTCCTCCGGGAGCGGGAGCGGGATTTGGGGGTCCCTTCCCCGGAATGGAGCAGGCGGGTGCTGCTCCCCTGCCGGGGCTCCCCGCAGATTTGGGTGCGGGGTGATGTGAGGGACCCCAGCTCGCGTCTGCAGCGCCCCGGGACACGCGGATCTGTCCCCTCCCTGCTGCCAGCGCTGATGGCGGATGTCACCCCCGGCTCCTGAGGGACAGCTGGCTTTGTCACCAAGGACATATTTTCCCACTGAGGCCACGGAGCTGGGGTTTCAGGGGGATTTCCAGCAGCAGCGAGCCCACCCCGGGCACCAATCCAGGGATGAGCAGCGGGAGCAGATCCGGCCCTTCCCGGGTCCCGCCGAGCCCCTGCCGCTGCCAGGAAACTCCCGACCCCGAGGTCAGCGCTGCTCACAGCAACTGCGATGAGAAGAAATGAAATCAGAAACCAGCCCTGGTGCTCTCCCGGGGGTGCAGCTGGATTTTTGTGTCCTTTTCCCTCAGTCCGTGGGAGTCAGGGATGAGCGGGGATGTTCCCACCTGCTCAGGGATGAGTGACAGAGCCAGAACAAGGGACAAGGGGCAGGATAAGGGACAAGGGACAGGATGAGATGGCCTCAGATTACACCAGGGCAGGTTCAGGTTCAGGAGTTCAGGAATATTGGGAAAATTTCCTCGTGGAAAGGGTGGTCAGGCATTGGCCCATCTGCCCAGGGCAGGGTGGAGTCCCCACCCCTGAGGGGATTTCAAAGGTGCATGTGGCACTTGGGGACATGGGGCAGTGGTGGCTTTTCCAGCCTCAGTGACGCTGTGATTCCACGTTTCCCTGCCCCTGCTGTGATTCCAGCTTTCCCTGTCCCTGGCCCTCACCCGTGTCCCTCTTTGCCACCCAGGGGACAGAGCATTCCCAGGTCCCGGTGCAGCCACGGGGACCTGCGGGTGCCGGGAGCTCTTTGCCAGCCGAGGTTTGGGTTCTGCTGGCGCCGAGTTCACCTGGAAACCCCGCGGAGGAGAAAAGAGAAGTGAAAATGTGAAAGGCTGACGGTTCTGCCGTGAAAAACAGGAAGGAGCCGGGGGCAGGGCACAGAGCACAGATTGTATCGGGGCTGGAACGGGGCCGAGGGCTCCGGGCTCCGGCAGCTCCCGTGGGAAGGGACCGGGACTGCGGTGGGGCAGTGGGGACGGCAGGGGACAGGAGGGACAGGGCGGGCTGTGGCCCGGCTGATGGGGTCTGAGAGGGGTTTGGGGCTTTTAGCTCCCCGAAATGTCCCTTTTGGGGCGACCCAAGGAGTCCATCCCCGAGAATTCCCATTCCCAAGGGCTCCCTGTCCCCAAAGGCTCCCCGTCCCCAAGCCCTCCTCTCGCTGCCCAATTTCCTGCTCTGCTGGAGGGGATTTCAGCCACCCTGGTGCGGCACCATCACACCCCTGTCACTGCTGAGCTGGGGACATCGGGGACAGCCGAGCTGTGCCCACAGAGGGCTGTGGGGCAGGACGGGCCCTCAGCCCCCCCAGAGCGATTCGGGATGACGCCCTAGTGTGCTGGATGCTATGACCATCCGCCTGCATCTCTACAACCATCCGCCCTGCACATCTGTCACAACCCCTGCACATACATGTACAACCCATCAACCCTGCCATTGTACCCACCCTGCACATCTGTACAACCCCATCCCGCCCCTGCACATCTGTACAACCCCATCCCAGCCCTGCACATTGCCCGCCCGTCCCGCCCGTGCGCAGCCGCACAGCTCCACCTGCCGAACTGCGGGCGCCGCGCAGGGCAGGGGACGCTCCGGAGCCCCGGGAACCGGGAATGTCCCGGGAATGGGGAATGTCCCGGGAATGGGGAATGTCCCGGGAACGGGAAATGTCCCGGGAACGGGGAATTCGTCTCGGGGACACGGCGGGGACACGCGGAGCGGGGACGGGCCCTGCAGGATGGGCACGGTGAGGAGCGGCACAGCTGGAGCCGGGCACAGCTGGATCCCGGCACAGCTGGATCCCCGCGCAGCTGGATCCCCGCAAAGCTGGATGCTCCACAGCTGGATCCCCGCACAGCTGGAACCTTTCACAGCTGTATCCCCGCACAGCTGGATCCCCGCACAGCTGGATACTCCACAGCTGGATCCCGCACAGCTGAATCCGTTCCCATCCCAAAGCACATTCCAGGCTGACGCTCTCAGGGATCCAATCCCAAATGGAATTAATGATATTTAGGATGAGGCGCGTGGTGGGAAGGGGGCGGTGCTGCTGCAGCCCCCAACACCTGCACGAGGACTCGGCCAGAGTCCCTGAATGCTTTATTTCCCGAAAATAATAAAGATGAATCAATTATCATTATAAATTATCAATTATCAATTCTCTTGTCCATTGTCATTATCCATTATCAATTATCATTGATCTTTTATTTACAATTATCAGTTATCAATTATCAGTTATCCATTATCAGTTATCGATTATCCATTATCAGTTATCAATAATCTATTACCCATTATCAGTTATCGATTATCCATTATCCATTATCCATTATCAGTTATCCATTATCCATTATCCATTATCAGTTATCGATTATCCATTACCCATTATCAATTATCAATTTTATCAATTATTATTTATCAATTATCCATTATCAATAATCCGTTATCAGTTATCGATTATCCATTATCGATGCTCTGGAGCACCCGGGCAGGTGCAGCCCGTGCCCGCCGGGGGTGGTGCTGCGGCGCCTCTCGGGTTCCGCTAATTAACCTCATTAACCCCTGATTATCAGCGCTCGGGGCGGGCGCCAGGAGGAGCTGCCGGCGCGGGAGCTGAGGACGAGCGGGAGCACAGGTGGGTGCGCCGTGGGGCCTCTTTGGGATTTTGGGGGGGTTTTTGGGGCTGCAGTGGGGTTTGTGGGGAATTTGGTCGGAACAGCCCCGGGGGTGCGCGGGACCCTTCCCTTCCCCTCCCCTTGTGCCCCCCCGGGCACGGCCCCGGCACCTCCAGGCCCGCGGAAACGCTGCAATGGGGCAGCGCTGCGAAATGGGGCTGCGGAACCCCTCCCGAGTGTCCCCATCGTGTCCCCAACCCGTCTGGCAGAGGGTCCCTGCTGGCCCCACGGTGAGGTTTGGTGGTCCCGATCCCGGCTGCTCGCCCTGGGGGTGCCCCCTCCTGCCCGGTGCTGGGTTTTGGGGTCCCTGCCCGGTGCTGGGTTTTGGGGTCCCTGCCCGGTGCTGGGTTTTGGGGTTCCTGCTCTGTGCTCGGTTTTGGGGTCCCTGCCGTGCTGTTTGGGGTCTGTCTGTGCTGGGTTTTGGGGTCCGTGCCCGGCTCCAGCCCCGCAGTGACCCTGCCGTGCTGTTATTATGGGATTGCTCATTCCAGGGCTCTCGGGATGGCACCCATGGGTGCAGTGCCAGCTCCCGGCCTGGCCAGGCTGTTTGGGGGTGCGGAGCCTTTCAGGGTCCCCTGGTGCTGCTGGGGGACAGGAGGGGGTTCGGGGTGCAGCTCTGATCCTGTTGCCTCCCTGGGGAGCAGCTCCAGTTCTGGAATGTTCTATTCCCTGTCCCCCAGGCCAGGCTGCTGCATTGTCCCCCTGTGATCAGTGAATTTTTCCCGGTGCTGTTCTCCTGCCGGAGCCCCGTCCTGCTCTGCTCCTCTCCCCGCCGTGTTGGGGTCAGGGCCCATTCCCGCATCCCCCGTGCCCCCCTGGGAGCGGCTCCGTGGCTCCTGTGCCTGGGAAAACTGGGAATTAATGGAGCAGAAGGGATCGGGCTCCATTGTGGGGCCGGGAGCAGCTGCGTCCTCGGGGGCCCCGGGCAGTGCAGGGACCCAGGAGAGCTGGAGAGGGACAGGGGACGGAGGGACAGGACACGGGGAATGGTCAGAGTGGAAAAGGGGAGATTTTTGTGGGATATTGGGCAGGGATTGTCCCTGAGGGTGGGATCCCTGGCACAGTGTGCGATCCTGGCAGTGCCCAAGGCCAGCTGGACAGGGCTTGGAGGACCTGGGATGTGGGGTGTCCCTGCCCTGTCCCCTCGAATCCCGATTTTGTAGGGACAGAGGCGATGGCCGAAGTCTCCCTGCAGTGCCTGAGGGGCCGCAGCTCCGTCCCGGTTGATCGTGCCCGGTGCCGGGGCCGCGGGGCGATGTCCATGAACACCCCCGGGCCGCGCTAAAGCCGGGATTTGCCAGGCCCGCGGCCGAGCCGGGGATTGGGGTTTTATTTAGCAAATCCCGCGGCTGCTCCGGGGCCGGGCCGGCTCCTCCGCCGCCGCTGTCACATGGAGCTGCGGATGGCTCTGTGCCGATGACTAATGCACTCCGTGACTCATTTTTGCCGCTTTTATTTGGATTTTTTTTTTTTTTTTTTTTAATTTCAAGCCTTTGGCTTCATCTGTTGCGGATGCGCCAGTTCCTCCCGCTTGGCGTTCGGGAGCTGCCGGAGATTTCCTGCGTTTTTCACGGGAATCGTCTCCGTGGGGCTGGAAGCGCTTTGGAAATCGAATTGCCAATCCCAAAATTTGGAAATATCGATTTTTTTTACCTCGGAAGGAGGGGTTTGCTGGCAGCTGCCCTCCCCGGGGAGATGGGAATGCTCCTGAGTCTCCCGATTTTGGGAGGAGCCGTTCCGGGAGCGGCTCGGGGTGTCCTCGGTGTGGGGTGAATTTTGTGCGCAGGAAGGGGAATTTCGGGCCTTGCCCCGTGGCAGGAGGTGTTTCGTAAGGCGGAGACATCCCACGGATCCCCGGACTGTGCTGGGATGAGCCGAGGCAGAGGAATTCCTGAGAGTGACGGGAAGGGTGCTCAAACCAAGCGCTGAAATGGGGGAATTCGGTGAAAATTCCTTATTTACCCACAGCCCGGGAAGGCGTTTGCAGGAATATCCCGGCTCTCCTTCCTTGTTTAAGGAAAATCAGCCTCTGGAGCACCCCAGGAGCTGTGGGGCTCTCCTGGCTGTAGGATCATGGAATTCCCAGATTTAGGGTGAGAGGCGCCCTAAAACTGATCCCATTGGACACCTTCCACTGGGATTGCTCCAAACCCCGGCCAACCCTGCCCTGGGCACTGCCAGCGGTGGGAGCGCCGGGACTGCGCTCTGCTCCGTGAATTTTGGGGTGAATTGTTGCTATTTTAGTGCGTCCAGGAGGATTTTGGACAGGGAATTTGTGTGTCCATCGCTGGGATATTCCAGCCTGGCTCTTGGGGTTTTTTGGGGCTGTGCTGAGGGGGCAGTGGAGCAACATTCCAGGAGTTGTGCTCACCCTGGGATCAGGAATTCCCGGAGCACTGGGCTGGAGCGCTGCGGGTGGGTCACAGGAGCTCCTTGCAGGGATTAAAGGCACCATCTGTTCAATAATCCCGTCCCTGTGCCCGGCGCTGGGGCATTTCCCACCAGCCCTGCTGGGATCCTCTCCCCCCACTAATTTACCCAGACCCTTGGAGGTGCTGGACTTGTGGATTAATTTTTTTTACGAGAAGGCATTTTATTGTCTTTCTTTTTTTTTTTTTTTTTTTTTAACTAGAAAAATTATTTTAATTGGGGAAAAAACCTGATTTTCATTAAGGAAAAAATGTCTTTTTTTTTTTTTTTTTTTTTTTCAATGCGGAAAACGATGTGGGCATGGCTCCCGAGGCAAGGAGAAACCCTGCCAAGCACGTGTGGCTGATCCTACAGATGCTGATGCAGGGTGAGCGGCAGAAGGGAAGTTTTTTTTTTCTCTCCCCGCTCGGCGGTCACGTTGAAAAGCCACATTCGCGAGCGCCGGAACGCGCGGGTTGTCCCCAAAACGCCGCTGTGGTGCCTGGAGCGGCAGCGGCAGCTCCTGCATGAGCAGCCGGGTGCTGATGGTGCCAATTCCGCTCTGTCCGAGCTCCGTGGTGGCCTCGGGGACGGGTCCGAGCTGTCCCCGCTGTCCCCCTGTCCCTCCGGCCGCGGGTCCTTTTTGGGATGAGGATCCCAGGGACGCGCGTGGGAACCGCCTCGGGAGCAGGAGCCAGGAAAAAAAAAAAAATAACCGGACCTTGGGAGCTGCTGAAAACCAAATTTGCCAGAAAAGGTTTTAAATCCCGCATTTCCTCGGGTAAACCAGGCAGGATCCCGGTAATTTAAGCTGGCATTGCCCGTGGGCTCAGCAGAGCGCCCCCGGCCCCTGGGGCAGCGCTGGGAGAGGGTTTGGAGGGGGCGAGGGACCCAAATTCCCCCGGGAGGAGGTGTCAGGGGAAGCTGAGATGGGGATGGCACCGCGGGGAGGGGACAGGAGCAGGGTGACATCGCGGGGGACACAGGGTGACATCGCGGGGGGGTCTCGGGCAGAGCCCGGGCTCAGCTCCCCCCGCCGCCTCCCCGGCCTCTTTTGTTCCCCGCTCCGGTTTCCCTTCATGCGAGATTAATTCCCAGGCGCTGTTGGAAGCAGTCGGGGAGAAATTTCTCCCGCATCCTCCTTTCGGGGCTAATTGGCGGCGCCGTGACGTCAGCGCGGGATGCGAGCCCCGGTGGCTGCGGGGAGGGCCCGGTGCCCGTTCCCGGTGCCCGTCCCGGTGATCGTTCGCCCGTTTCCCGTTCCGCCGGGATCGATCCCCTCTCCATCGCAGCCCGCACGCCCTAATCTGACAGCGGCGCCGATTAATCGGGCCGGGCCGGGCGCTGCAATAGGATTAAGGGAGGGAAGTGCGTCACGAGGTGCGGACAGGGTTCTGCTTTTGGGGAAAGGTGGGGAGCTGAAAAAAAAAAAAAAAAAAAAAAAAAAAACGGGGGGAAAAAAAAAAAATAAAAATCTGGAAATAGGTTGGAGCGTTCCCGGGGGGTGTGTCGGGAGCGAGCGCGCATGTGAGGCGGTGCGGGGCGGGAGGCGCCGAGCCCGCCTCGTCCTCCCTTTCTCTCAGCATCCTCCGCGATGCCATCCTGGAGGTGATACAGGCTCCGAGCATCCATGGCCTGCCCGTAGCGCCGCGCTGCCGCTCCTCCTGCCGCCGCCGAGCCTCCCCTGCTGACCGCCATCGTCTTCTCCTGTGTTTTTCCAGGCTCCTCGGAAATTGAGGAATGCAATTCTGCCACCATGATGGAAGGTAAGGTGATGAGCCCGGCGCCTTCCTCCTCCGGGCTCGCCCGCCTTTCGCGAGGAGGAGGCACCGAACCCGCGCCCGGGGGTTTTTTATCCTCCCCTGAAGAAAATAATAATAACCATAATTAATAATTAAACCCAACCCTCTCCCCTAATCCGAGCAATCCGAGGCTCCGCGGGCTCCGGGGTGGTGATATAATATCGAGCCCATCAGATTATTTGCAATTCCATCGCCAGCCCTGTGTAGGCAGCTCGGGCTGTGCGAACGCCCGGTTTCGCACGGAGCTGCCGCTTCCTCCCGCCCTGCCCGGGCTGGATCCGCCGCGATTTGGATCCTTCAAGGATTATTTTCTCCTCATCCTGACGTGCTGCACAGAGGATGGAGCCGGGGGGGAGCAGCACGCCCGGCTGGGGCCGATGGAGGGGATGTGATGCTTTTCCCAGCATGGGCGAGCATCGTTTCCGTGGCAAACGATTAAATTGCGACTCGAGGTGGTTTTTATTTTAAATTTTAATTTTTTTTTTTTATTATTTTTGGCCGTGTCGTGGAGATGCAGGCCCGGGGAAGGAGGAGGAGATGCTGGATTGGGGTTTGTTGGCATCCAAAAGGAAATGAGGAGGGAATATGGGCTCCGGGCACAAGGTGCTTCGGGGAGGCCGTGTCTGATCCCGTGTGGGAAAAGCCTCTGGGCACGACAGCAATTTTATCCTCTGTCGTCTGTCTCGGCCGTATGTAAAGCTCTTCCTTATTATTTATATTTTTAATTCCTCCTGCAGCAGGATGCAGGGGAAGGATCAGTCGGATTTGATTTTTTTTTTTTTTTTTTCTTTTTTCTCAGCAGAATGGATCCTGCAGGGCCTAGAAGAGCAGAATAAATTGAATTTTGGGGGATTTCTGGCCCGTTGGTGGCAGCAGCAGGGCCTTCCTTGCTCCAGCCCCGGTGCTGCCGGAATCTCCCGGGATGACAGGCAGAATTTGGGCTGCTCCCGGAGCATCCCCAAAATCAGGGGCTTGCCCCTGCCCAAACCTGGAAAAGGGTCGGGATCTGTGGAATTTGTATTTAATTGATTTGAATTTGCTTTAAATTATCCCCAGCGTGGGGAATTGAGGTGTCGTCACGGCCGTGTGTGTGTGGGCACACGGAATGGCTTCTCCCCGGAGCGCTTTTGGGATCCTCGGGTGGGAAGGGGATGAGTTTTGTCAGGAAAAACCTTCCCTGCTCTCCCTGGTGCTGCTGAGAGTCACAAGCAGGAGAGGTTTTAATTTTAGCCCATGACATCAAAGCCATCCCACGGCGGGAGCAGGTCACGGCAGGGAAAATGCCATCAAAAACTGGAAAATTCCCAAATTATCCCAAAATTCTGATGTTTGTGGAGGAATTCATGGGGATGAACCAAAGCTGCCTTGTTGTAAATCTTGTTTTGGGTTATTCGTTCGGTTTTGGGGCTGCTCAGGGGAAGGAGGTTGGGCTTTTAGGCTCGTTTGGAGTTTCTGGTTTTGAGGTTTTTTTGGGTTTGGTTTTATCCCTTGAGGATTTTCACCTGACAGGAACTTTGGTCACTGCTCAGCCCCGCACTGGAGGTGCCACCCAAGGCTGGGGCGTGGAATCACCTTCTGTGAACCAGCCCTGCATGGAAAAAAATGGGGAAAAAAAAAATTCAAGTCATAAAAAGGAAATTATGAAATGGCTTGAAACGTTTCCCCAGTGGTTGATGAAAACCTAGAACAGAAGTGAGAAAATTAGAAATAATTCCTGGGTTTTTTTGAGTTTTGAAGTAGTTGGAAATTGGTTGGGTTTGTGGGAGAGGGGAACTTAGAAACCCTCACCCCTTGCAAAGGTGATTTATTTTAATCTTATTTTATCTTATTTAATCTTATTTTAATTTTATTTTGATATAGAGGTTTTACCAAGCTCGGCTTAATTTGAGCTGAAACTTTTGAACCTGCACAAAACGCCGAGAGTTCCTTGCAGTGAGCGAGTCAAAGGGGTTTAATTATTACTAAAATTATTAATAATATTTAAAAAATTTCTCTGCTGGAAGTTGGACTAGCTGAAGGGGAGGTTGGATGAGGGACCTTTGGCCACCCAATGTCACCCATGGCCAGCGGGGTGGCCCTGGCTCAGCTGGTGCCTTTTGGATCCTGTTTTTGAAAATAAAAGAGAATTTGGGAATGGCACAGGATGAACAATTTGTACTGGATTTGCTCAATTTGTGGAACATTTTTTTTGTTCTTTTGGGAGATGGGAGAAACAGATTTTCTTTTCCATGGATGTTTAAAAATCCCAATGATACCTTAAAATACAAAGAGTGGGAGATGTTTTGGGACCCCAGTCCTGGCTGGGAGGACCCCAAAGGTGGCACAGGGGATGCTCCTCCACCTCCTGCCTCGGTGGGATGAAGGAATATTCTCACTCCCGACCATCTGTGCTGGGGATGGATTTGTTGCTCCTGGCTTCTCTCAGCCAGGTGGGAATCGGGTGTGGGATTGGGATTAAACCCTGAGATCCCACCGTGTGGGGAGAGATCCTTCCTGTGTGGGTGGAGGAATGAGGGGGTTTGGATGATCCCTTGGATTGTTGGATCCTTGGGTTTGGATGGTCCTTTGGACTGTCAGATTCTCAGGTTTGGATGATCCCTTGGACTGTTGGATCCTTGGGTTTGGATGTTTGGATTGTCAATCCTCCATTGGGTTTGGATGTTTGGATTGTCGATCCTCAGTTTTGGATGTTTGGATTGTTGATTCTTGGGTTTGGATGATCCTTTGGACTGTTGGATACTTGGGTTTGGATGGATCCTGGAATGTGATCCTTGGGTTTGGATGTTTGGATTGTCAGATCCTTGGGTTTGGATGATCCCTTGGCTGTTGGATCCTTGGGTTTGGATGTTTGGCTGTATCCTCCTTGGGTTTGGATGTTTGGATTGCTGGATCCTCAGGTTTGGATGTTTGGATTGTCTATCCTCAGTTTTGGATGTTTGGATTGTCAGATCCTTGGGTTTGGATGATCCTTTGGACTATTGGATCCTTGGGTTTGGAGGATCCCCTGGAATGTCAGATCCTCGATTTTGGATGTTTGGATTGTTGATCCTCAGGTTTGGATGATCCCTGAGATTGTCACACCCTCTGGTTTCGATGTTTGGATTGTCAGATCCTTGGATTTGGAGGATCCCCTGGAATGTCAGATCCTTGGGTTTGGATTGTTGATCCTCAGGCTTGAATGTTTGGATTGTTGATTCTTGGGTTTGGATGACCCTTTGGACTGTTGGATCCTTGGGTTTGGAGGATCCCTGGATTGTCAGACCCTCAGGTTTGGGTGATCCCTGGATTGTCAGATCCTCGGGTTTCAATGTTTGGATGATCCCTTGGATTTTTGATCCTCAGGTTTGGATTGTTGATTCTCGGGTTTGAATGTTTGGATATTTGTATTGTCAGACCCTCCAATGTGGATGTTTGCATTGTTGATCCTCAGGTATGGAGGATCCCTTGGTCTGTCAGATCCTCGGCTTTGCATGTTCCCTGAGATTGTCAGATCCTCCATTGGGTTTGGTTTTTTGGATTGTCGATCCTCAGGTTTGGATGATCCTTGGATTGTCGGATCCTCCCTTGGGTTTGGATGGTCCCTGGGACTGTCAGACCCTTGGGTTTGGATATTTGGATTGTCAGACCCTCAGGTTTGGATGGTCCCTGGGATTGTTGAATCCTTGGGTTTGGATGATCCTTGGATTGTCGACCCTCAAGTTTGGATGCTTGGATTGTCAGATCCTTGGATTTGGATGTTTTGGATTGTTGGATCCTCAGGTTTGGGTGATCCTTTGGATTGTTAGATCCTCCCTTGGATTTGGATGTTGGATTTGGATGATCCCTGGAATGTCAGATCCTCGTTTTTGGATTGTCAATCCTTGGATTTGGATGATTCCTGGATTGTCAAATCCTCGTTTTTGGATGTTTGGATTGTTCATCCTTGGATTTGGATGATCCGTGGCACTGTCAGACCCTCGGGATCTCTCCGGGCGTGGGCACGGATGAACAGCCAGGCACAGGAACGTTTTTCCCCCCTTTGGGAATCCTCTGCAGCACCTCCAGGGCGCTGAGAGCCTTTGGAGGCTCCAGTGGGTTTGGGAATCGCTGCTCTGGGATTTTGGGAGGACAGGACGGTGACGTGGCCAACGGGAGCAGCCCCAGTCCCTTCAGATGTCATTCCCATTTTACCTGGGGGTTCCCGGTGCCTGCCCAGCCCTAAAACTTCCCCCTTTTCCTCTGGGAGGAGCCTTTCCACAGTGGGAATGTCCCCAAATCTCCTCTTTGGGTATTTTTCACCCAGCTGGGAGGTTTGGCCACTCAGGGAACTTCCACAGGAACATTCCATCCATGCCCACAGCAGGACTGGGATGGGATGGGATTTAAGGTCCCTCCCACCCCAAACCTCCCGGAATTCTTGGTCACATCCAAACTGAGAAAATCTTAGATTTTCCATCTTTTAGCCCTGGGGTGGTCTCTGTTTTTGGGGTGTTGCACCCAGGAGCATCCATGGCACAGCCCAAAAATCCTTTTTGGAGGGTAGGTGAGAAAATTGGCTTTATTTGGTGCATTTTGGGTGGTTTTCGGTGAATTGTGTTTGAATGTGCTCAGTGTTGTCTGCAGGAAATGTCCTGGCAGGAAAATTTGGGGGATTTTGGATTTGAGGAGGAAAATTTGGGGGGTTTAGTGAAAATTGAGAGGGTTGGATTGGAGAAAAAAGAAAATTTTGGAGGGTTTGGATTTGAGGAGGAAAATTGGGGATTGTTGGATTTGAGGAGGAAAATTTGGGAGGGGTTTGGTATTTGAGAGGGAAAAATTTGGGGGGGCTTGGATTGAAAAATTGAAAAGAGTTAGATTGCAAAAGAGAAAATTTGGAGGGTTTTGGATTTGAAGAGGAAACTTGGGGAATGGATTTGAGGAAGAAAATCTGGGTTTTAATTAAAAGCCAAATGGCAGGCCAGAGCCTGATCATAAATTTCTGGCATGGGTTGAGCAACCATTCCAGAAAAGATGTTCAGTCGGGATGGTTGGTGGATGCAAACCCAAAGGGATTTTTGGAGGGTAGAAAGGGGAGAACAATAATGGCAAAGCCTAGAAAAAATATAATAATGTTAAAGGCTAAAAGAAATAATATGCGAACACCTCAAAAAATAATTGAATAGACAACCTAAAAAAAAAAAAAAAAAACCAAAAAAAAAAAGAAAAAATAAAAGAAGAAACCAAAGTAAAAAACAATATGACAAGCCCTAAATAGAAAAAAAAATGGCGAAAGTGCAGAACACAAAAAAAAAAAGGGCAAAATTCCTTCTGGACGTGAGATTAAAATGTGCCCTTGGGCATCTGAATTGGGTCCAAATGCATGGAATTTGGGATCCTTCTTGCCAAGTGCAGATGAACTTCCTGCGTGATTCACTGGCTTTACTCATCTGTAGGAGGGGCTTTAGGAAAAAATCCAGGTGATTACAGGTTCCTGCTCACTACTTGAGCCTCTGGCTGGGTTTTATCCGTGAAAAGTGGAAAAACGTGGATTTGGGTGGAATTCCTGTTGTGGGGTGGGAAATGGGATTTTGTCAGTGCGGGAGTCACCCCCAAATGGATGGGGAGAGGAATGGGGGGAAGGGAGAGACAGGATTGGTCCTTTTCCCGGGAATATTCCCCAAAATCCCCCCGCAAGGGCTTTGGGTCCTTTCTGGGAATATATCCCCCCCAAATCCCCGAGAGCGAAAAATTTGCCCCTCCAGGAATATTGAAATCCCCGAGCAAGATTGGGTCTTTCCCTGGAATATATTCCCAAATCCCCCTCGAAGCGAGGATTTGTGAATCCCTAGGGGAATATTCCTGAAATCTCACCGAGCAGTGATTTGGTCTTATTCTTTGGGAAATATTCCTCAAATCAGAATCCCAGAGCAAAATTCGTCCTTTTCTCTGGAATATTCCCTGAATCCACAACTGACGAGGATTTGGTTCCTTTCCTCCAGGGAAGTATTCCCAAAATCCCCCACAGAGACAGGATTTGAAATTCCCAGACGTGAAACCCAAAATCCCACCGAGCATGGATTCGGTCCTTTCCCCAGGAATTTCCAAATTCCCCAGAGCAGAATTTTTCATTCCTTTTCCCTGGGAAATATTCCCGAACCCCCTGAGCAGGATGTCCTTTCAGGGATATTCAGAATTTGAGCAGATTTGGCCTTTTCTACAGGGAATTATCCAAATCCTCGAGCAGGAATTTTGGTTCCTTTTGGGAATATTCCCTAAAATCCCCTAGCAGAGTTGGGTCCTTAGGAATATCTAACCCCTGGCCAGCAGATTGGTTTCTCCTGGGGAAATATCTAAAAACTCCTCGACACTATTTGGACCCTTTTTTTGGAGATATATCCCCAAACCCCAGCAGGATTTGGTGTCTTCTTGGGAATATTCCTAAATCCAGACAGGGAAGGGGTTTGGGATGCCCTGTCAGCCCTGTGGTGTGTCCCAGTGCCCCCCAGTGACCCAAATCCTGCTCAGGATGAGCAGAATTCCCCCTTTCCCAAAGGATCTGTGCGGGACCGGCCCCGGTGCTGCTCCGGGATCTCCACCCCGAACACGGATCTCGGATTGGGGAAACCCAGAAGATAAATATGAATAGATCTTCAGGAAGCTTCTATTCCCACTGTAGGGACATAGAGAACAGCCTTGGCGGTGACAGGGACGTGTTTGTTCACCGAATTAACCAAAAATCGGGAAAAATAAAAAAAAATAAATCAAAAGCAGCACTGGCTGCAGCTGGGTGACTACCAGGACTCGGCTTTTCTGCTGCAGAGGTGAAGAAATTGAGAATTTTGGGGTTTGTAAAGGGGTAAAAGTGCCCGTTTTATGTCAAAATGTCCCTGGGGTGTCCAGGCTGTGGCCAAGTGGGGGAATCTCCTGGATGGCAGAGCCAGAGGGGTTCGGGGTGGTTCACCTTGACCAAAAATTGAATTTAGGGTGTGGATTTAGGGTTTGGTGACTAAAAAGTGACTAAAAATCACATTTATGGTGTGGATTTACAATTTTGTGAGATTTAACCTGACTGAAAATGGAATTTGTGGTGTGGATTTGGGGTGGTTCACCTTGACTGAAAATTGAGTTTTTGGTGTGGATTTAGGGTTTGGTGACTAAAATGTGTCTAAAAATCACATTTATGGTGTGGATTTACGGTTTGGTGAGATTTAACCTGACCGAAAATGGAATTTATGGTGTGGATTTGGGGTTTGGTGAGGTTTGTCTTGAATTAAAATGGAATTTGTGGTGTGGATTTTAGGCTTGGGGTGGTCTACCCTGACTGAAAATCAAATTTAAGGTGTGGATTTAGGGCTTTTTACCCTGACTGAAAATGGAATTTATGGTGTGGATTTAGGATTTGGTAAGGTTTATCATGACTGAAAATGGAATTTGTGGTGTGGATTTTGGGCTTTTTACCTTGACTAAAAATTGAAGTTATGGTGTGGATTTAGGGTTTGGTGAGGTTAACCCCAACTGAAAATGGTGTGGATTTGGGGTTTGGGGCTGGAATATTAAGCGGGAAAGAAGTAATAACTGGGAAATATTAACTGGGAAGTGGTAACTATTCGGTGCTAACTGGGAAATAATTTAGTCTGAGTTATTTACACACACTGAGATCAAGTTGATAAACGTTAAACGAACGAATCAATGGCAGAAACAAAAGTCCCCAAACCTCGTGGCAGCTCCTCAATCCTGTGGTTCCTTAAGGACTGCAGCCAGCAAGGGAGTGAGGAAGTTTAGGAGGATTTATTCAAAACATTATTTTAATATTATTTTCTTTTTCTCTGCGTTCTTCCCGTCCTCCCAGGATTGAAAAAACGTACCAGGAAGGCCTTTGGCATACGCAAGAAAGAAAAGGACACTGATTCCACGTAAGTGGGAGAGAAAAAACCACATCAGTAAATGATGGCAGCAGGGAGGAGCTGCTGCTGGGCCAGGAAAGGCTGGGATTTGGGGAATCCCAGGCCAGGTTTAAACACATTCGGGATCAGGTTTGAACGAACACATTTGGGTTCAGGTTTAAACATATTTGGGATCGGGTTTGAACACCTTTGGGATTGGTTTTGAACACATTTTGATTCAGGTTTGAACACGTTTGGGATCGGGTTTAAGCACATTTGGGATCGGGTTTGAGCACATTTCAGCTGTTTTTCTCTGCACATCCCTCAAATAGGGGGCTCTGGGACAGTCTCAGCATCAGCAGGGGGACTTTATTTGCTGAAAAACCTAAAATTGTTCACGTTGAAAAAATTGTGCTTTTTGAAGAACTTTATTTACTGAAAAACCTAAAATTTTTCACATGGAAAAATTTGTGGTTTTGAATGGGTTTGGGGTGGATTTTAGATGGATTTTGGGTGGGTTTTGGGTGCCCAGAGCAAATCAGAAAAGGATTCCACAGGTGATGGGTTCTCAGAGCCTCTTCCAACCCCAATTCCCTCACGTTGTCACCGGATAATGCGAGGGAAAAAAATTCTGTGACTTCCACAAGGAGCGGGTGACTCAGATTTGCTGACAATATCAAAATTACAATTTTTGCTGCTGTGGGTTAATTAAAACCACAATTTTTGGGTGCAGTTTGGGCACTAACGTTGTTCCTTTTCCTGTTTTTCCAGAGGGTCACCGGACAGGGATGGAATCGTAAGTATTGCCCTCCTTCGGTGTCACCTCCCCATGTGTCACCTCCCCTCCATCACCAGAGTTGTTTTTCAGTTAATATAGAAAATAAATGAGAGAATCCGTGTGAAAAATGCTAAATTCCAGTTTTTCTATAAAAAATACCAGCACAGGGAGACCTGGGGGCAGAGGGACCAGGTGTCCTGCTAAACCCAGCTCCTCATCCTCCTTTCCTCTCCTGCTAATTGGCTTGGGCCAGATTTACTGCCTGAGTTCAGGGGTAATTGCCACAGCAGCTGTTTCCAATCTCTATTTTTATTTTCTATATCAACCTGAAAACGAGGAGATGTTTGTGGTTTGTTTTGTTTGTGGTTTGCTTTGCATTTTTTTTTTTTTTTTTAATTATTGCTGCTTTTAATTCTGGTGTCGGGCAGAAATGTCCCTCTAGAGCTGGGTAGGAGATGGATCCTGTTCCTTCAGTGTTTGAGATCAAAATACCCTTGGTTCACTGGGCTTTACTTCTGGAGCAAATCCAGATTTTAGAATCAAAACAAAGGTGAGCCCCTGGTGAGGCTCAGCAGGGAGAGCAGGGCTGGGGTATCTTTTAAAAAAGATAAAAATTTGGCGGGGCGAAGCTGCTCCTTTTGAGAAATAAGGTTTTATTTTTAAATTTTCCTCCCAATCTGACCCAAAATCCTTGGCTTTGGGCTCTCCCCGTGTTTTGAGGCGCTCGTTAGGAAATAGAAATTAAAATTAGTTTGCAGCTCAGGTGGTGCCTTCAGCAGGGCTCTATTCGGCACGAAGAAATGAATATTTGGCTGAGGCTGGAATCATGGAAAAGGTGCTCAGGGAGGGTGATTTTCCAGCCTGGATAATTCCATGAATTTCCAGGGATTGTCCCCTCTGCCAGCAGGAATCCCACGTGTGGATTCTCCTTGAGGTGAATTTCCAGTGTCCTCTCCAAGGATCCCGAAATGCAATTTTTAGGGAACATCACAAAACTCCCAAAGGTGTTTGAGCAGAGCAATTGGAGATGGAGACATTTATTTTTATTTTTCATCCTCCAGCCTGTTTTTCCCATAATTTTTGCAGCCACGGGTGTGGCCAGGAGGTAAATTCTGACTGCTGAATAGAGTCTGTAGAAAAACCTGCATTTAATCCCCGTGGAGCCACAGCTTTCCTCAGAAATCGGTGTCTCCGGCTCCTCGTGATTTAGTTTCGTGTATTTAAGAGGAAACCCCCAAATCCAGCCCGGGAGCAGATCTTTTAACCCTTTTTCTGCCGCCCCTGCCCTCGCAGCAGCCCAGCCCTCATCCCAATGATCCACCTGCCAATAGCAAACCCGAGAGCGCGCGGGAAGGAGGAAATAAAAACGGGGTAAGGAAAACTGAGCTGGGCTCCCAAAGAGGGGTGGAAAGCAGGGAGTCAGCCTGGGTGGTAATCCGGAGTGTGGGATTCCCTTTAGGGTCAGCCAGGTTGGTGGAAATTGGGTTAAACACAAGGGGATGGGGGAAAAGGAGGAGTTGCGTGGAACAGAATCCAAAATTCGCACAGAATGGAATCCAGAGGGAGTTTTTCCATTTTTGAGCTTCCGAAGAGCGGCTTCATCCTCGGGTGAGGAGGAGAGGGGCTGGATCCAGCCCCAGATCAGCAGGATCCCATCAGACCCTTGGCAGGGAACTTGAGGGGAATGCTCAAGGGAGTGGGATTATTCCATTTGGGTGCCCAAAATTGTGGGGTCAGTCCCACTGGGCTTGCTGGTCCCTGGCCATGGTGGCCATGGGGTTTTGGATGGATATTGGGGTTTTGGATGGAGTTTTGGATGGATGTCAGATGGGGTTTAGGATGGATATCGGATGGGGTTTTGGATGGATGCTGGATGGGTTTAGGATGGGGTTTCTGATGGGACTTTGGATTGGGTTTTTGGATGGCATTTTGAATGGATGCTGGTTGGGGTTTTGGATGCGGTTTAGGATGGATATTGGGTTTAGGATGGGGTTTTGGAGGGATTTTGGATGAGGTTTTGGATGAATGCTGGATGGGGTTTGGATGAATGCTGGATGGGTCTTGGATTGGGTATTGGATGGATATTGGATGGGTTTTGGATGGATATTGGGGTTTTGGATGGGGTTTCGGATGAATACTGGATGGGTTTTGGATTGGGTTTTGGATGGTTATTGGATGGATACCGGATGGGTTTTGGATGAATATCGGATGGGTTTTGGGTGGATTTTGGGTACCCAGAGCCAATCAGGAAAGGATTCCAGAAGCAATGTGTGCCTGGAATTCCCTCAGGAATCCAAAGGGAATTCCCTGGATCCAAAGCAGCAATCCCTGTGTGTGTGTTGGTGTATCATGGCATGGACTAACTCATCCCAGACACTTCCTGCTGCTCCATCCCGAATTCACGATGCCTGGAATGCTGGATAATGGGATCTGAATCCTTTCTGGGATTCCCTTTTCTTGGGGAATAATATTCCCTGATAAAAACTCCCAAAAATTGCCCAGCTTGAGAGGCATCAGGAGCTTCCACTGCTGCCAGCTCTCCCCAAGGCTGGAGCTCCTCAGCACGAGGAGAAACCATAATTTCCTCATTTTTCCTTAATGAATGTTGGAAAAAAAAAAAAAGAAAAAAAAAGAAAAGACCCAAACCTTTTCAGCTCTCTGGAACGGGAGAATCCTAGGAATGGGGGACGCTGTGGGGTTTGCTGCTGTGGGGTGGGCTGTGCTCCCCATTCCTGCACTGACACCCTGGGATTTTCCTTTCCAGAAGAAAACCAATGGAGCCCCGAACGGATTTTACGCGGAGATCGACTGGGATCGATATGTGAGTGCCCCGTGGAGCTTCCCCTGAGGAATCCCGAGCTGTTCCCACCCTGATCTGGGGATTTTGGGGTGGTGTCAGCTGTGTCCAGGCACCAATTCCACATCAATCAGGAATTCCCAGCAATGAGGTGGCTCTGGAGGGCTCTGTCCTGGTTTATCCAGGGAAAACCTTGGGTTATAAACGAGGATTAAAACCTCGATTTCTGCAAAATCAGTCGTGGAATTTGAGGTGCCCTTTGCTCTGCGTAGCCCCAAAGGATTGGGTTGGGTTGGGTGGGACATCCCTTCTCCCAGGAGGAAAGAGCTGCTGCAGCTTTCCAGGAATTCACATTCCTAATTATTCTGGCTTTTTTTTTTTGTTGTTTTCCCTATACAGAATTCCCCTGAGCTGGATGAGGAGGGATACAGCATCCGCCCCGAGGAGCCGGGCTATATCCTTTGGTTTTGGCTTTGCCTCTTGGGTTACAGCCCGTAACGGGAGCACAGGCAGGCCACAAGCCCTTTAAAATTCATTATTATTTATTATTCATTATTATTATTATTTCCACCTTTTTATTTCCATTTTGGAGCTGGCACTCCACAGATAAAGCGGAATTCTCGAGGGAATTTCCTGAGACATTGGAGCAGAGGGGGATTTGAGTTGTCTTTGATTCCCTGCTGTGAAATGAGGGGTGAGGAGTGCGGGAGCTTCCCATGGGATGCTCCAGGGGGCCAAAATGTTCATAGGGCGAAAGGAGGGTCTTGGATTGGGTTTTGGGGTCTCATCAAGGAGGGGCAGCTGTGGGGTGGGATCTGCTCCCAGGGAACAGGGATGGGGTGAGAGGGAACGGCCTCAATTCCAGGAAAACTCAGGTTGGATATTGGGGAAAATTTCTCCATGGAAAATGGTTCAGTGCTTGGTAGAGCTGCCCGGGGAAGTGATGGAAACCCCATTCCTGGAGGGATTTCAGATCCCTGTGGATGTGGGGGACACGGGGCAGCAGTGGGGGATGGTTTGACCCCATCACCTTGTAGGGCTTTTCCAACCAAACAATTCCATGGGATGCAGACATGAATCCCACCCCTGCTGGGCTGGAATTATCCCCGGGAACAGCATTCCCACACCTCCCTCTGCCCAGGGATAAACTGTGATTTCCTCCCACCCTCGGGAATTTGGGATCAGCATTTAGGGACCGCTTCAATCCCACTTCCAGAACCCCAAAATTCTCCAGCAGCAGAGGAGGTTCCTTAGCAGCGCTGCACCCACCAAAGGGAAACATTTCTACTCATCCAGTGAGTCCGAGGAGGAGGAGGAGGCGCACAAGAAATTCAACATCAAAATCAAACCCCTGCAGGCCAAGGACGTCCTGAGGAGCGCAGCCACCGTGGACGAGCTCAGGGCTTCCGTGGGCAACATCGCGCTGTCCCCGTCCCCCGTGGTGAGTGATCCCAAATCTGGGGGGCTCCGGGATGATCCCAAATCTGGGGGGCTCCGGGATCATCCCAAATCTGGGGGGTTCCGGGATCATCCCATCTGGGGGGTTTCCCGGGATCATCCAAATCTGGGGGTTCCGGGATCATCCAATCTGGGGGTTCCGGGATCATCCCAACTGGGGTCCCGATCTCCCAAATCTGGGGGGTTCCGGGATCAGTCCCAAATCTGGGGGGTTCCGGGATCATCCCAAATCTTGGGGGGCTCTGGGATCATCCCAAATTTGGGGGGTTCCACAGGGATCATCCCAAATTTGGGGAGAGCCAGTGTTCCCCTTGGCTTTGGTGTCCTTGTTTTGGGGTCTGGTCCATAAGGAACCCATAACGTGATTATAAGTGTTGTTCAGATGTATTGAAATGATGTTTTGGCTCAAAACATCCCAAAAATTCCTTTTTCTGCTCATAAAAAAAGATCAGGTTATACTATTCTATCACTTCCCTTCCCTTTTTTTCTCAAAAAAAGGGAGTTTCGATCATTTCCAGTCAAGGGGAATTTTCCATCTCCACAATTCAGGGTCTTGCCCCAATTCCCAAGCCAACTAAAGTATCTGTGGGATTTTCCATGGGGTTTTAGAGGGACATTTCTCACTCTGGAGGTGAATCCGGGATCCCAAAAGGAAAGGTCACCTCTCCTCAGTCCATCCTGACACAAAATCCGTCCCACTCTGCATTTCCTGAGGCTCGTTCAGATTCCTGTTGGCTCATCCCAATCTGCTCAGCCATGAAAAATTTGGATTTTGGGCTTCCAGGAGGGTTCGGTGTGATTTTCCAGACAAAGCTTCCCATGATTTATAAATAACTCAGATTTCAAGTGGTAATCACTCTCCAAATCAAAGCAAAACCAGAATAAAACCAGTGGATTTGATTTCTCCTTCCCAGTCCTTCCTGTTGGTGTTGAACGATTAAATTGCAGTTGGATGCTTTGGGAAATGCAAAAAAAAGGGGGAAAACTCCCACAATTAATGATAATAATAGTAGATAATAATAGTAGTAGTAATAATAGTAATAGTAGTAGTAATGATAATGGTAATAGTAATAAATAATGTAGTAATAATACTATAATAATAATAAATAAGAGTATCAATAATAAGTAATATAAATAATAGTAGCAATAATAATAAATTAATAGTAGAAATAATAATAAATAATATAGCAATGATACTATAATAATAAAAAATAGTAGCAATAATAATAGTAATAGCAATAAATAATGGTAGCAATGATAATAGTAATAGCAATAAAGGTAATAGTAGTAATAAGTAATAGCCATAATACAAGTAAAGTAATAAATAATAGTAGCCATAATGCTAGTAATAGCAATAAATAATGGTAGCCAATAATAAAAGTAATAGCAATAAATAATAGTAGCCATAATAATAGTAGTAATAATTAGATATTATTATAACAATATTATAATAATAATGGAAACCCCAGATTTTCACAGAATGTGCATTTCCCTAAATACAATTTTGTCCCCTCTTTTCCGTGCCATTTTTCCTGCCGAGGTTGGGGTTTGGTCTGTTTGGGAAGGGGTGAGGAGGATCCCGTGCGGGTGGGATTTGGGACTCGTGGAGGGATCCCGAGCGCGGTGCCAACGGGAGCAGATGGGCACTGCCGGCGCTCCGGAGCCTGGCACGGCCGGGAAAGCTCCGCAGCCCCGGGCAGGAGGCGCCTGCAGGAGCCTGGCAGCCTCGGGAATCCCGGGATTTGCTGCCAGCTCCCTGCCCGGGCATCGTTCCCACTCCAAAACCTTCAAACGCTGCTCCAGCCCCGCACACGGCTGGAAAAGAGGGAGCAGCGGGGTGGGAGAATCCCTGGGATTGGGTTGGAGGGATCTCAAATCCCACCCAGTGCCACCTCTGCTATGGCAGGGACACCCTCACTGTCACAATTCCCTGTCCAGCCTGGGAATTGGCACAGCCCATGCTGGACGTGTCCGTGGTCACCACATTCCCAGCCCCGGACTGGGAGCTCTGGTGCTGAACTGGGAGTGAAGTGAAGCAGACTGGGAATGGCCAGTGGGGCCTGAGATGATAAAACCATGGAATTCTTTCCATCAGGTGGCTCAGGCACCACTTTTTCATTCCCAAAATCTCCCTCTCCTCTGGACAGGTAACCTGGCCAGAGCTCTCCTGTCCCTCTGCTCTGCTGTGTCCTTAACCAACACAAATCCTTAATTCCTCTGTTTTTGTTTTTTTAAACCCCTCCTCACCTCTCACTGTCTTTTTTTTTTTTTTTTTTTTTTTTTTTTTTTTTTTTTTTTTTCCTCTCTCTGCCTCCTTTTAGAGGAAAAGTCCGGTAAGAAACAGCGTTTTTATCCCCTGGGATATCTTCCCCAGCCTCGTGCCCTCCTGTCCTATCTCTAGAGCTGAAATGTCACAAGCGAATAACAAATCCCGCCCTTCTCCAGCCAAGTTTCGTTTCCTCTGCTGCTGATTCGGAGCTTTTTAAAACAGAATGTTTAGAAATAGAGCTGGGCTTGGCTGTGAGGGTGCTCTAGGGTGGGTTTGGGGAAGGATTTGGATGAGTGAGGGCTCAGTTTTCCCTGGATCAGGGCGCCTCCGAAGGGAGGAGGAGCAGGAATCCCCCACATGTGGGGTTTCTCTGAGAGAACTCGGCTTCCAGTGGGGAAATCACCCATTTTCCGGGGTTTGGGATCCCCTGGGGCTCTCCCGGGGTGACCCACGAGGTGTGGTGGCAGCTGGGGGCCCTGGGGTGCTGACCTGTCCCTCTCTGACCAGGTGTCTGTTCTCTCCCTTCTCGCTGACCGCAGCGGCGCAGCCCGGTAAGAACCCGAACCCCCATCCCAATCCTAACCTCAACCCCCAACCTCAACCCCAACCCCATCCCAGCCAACCCAATCCCGGGAATGGGCCATGGAGGGATCCCCGGGGCTCTGGGGTGGGCACAGGGACAGGTGCCAGCGGTGTCACCCCCCGTTGGGTGACCCCGGGGGCAGTGGGACCGCAGAGGGGTCCTCAGCCATGGGATTTCTCCCCCTGCATCCCTCTGGAGATCCCATCTGTGGGTTTGGGATGTCCCCACTCTCATGGCAGGGGGGATTTGGGGTTTGCTCTGTGTGGGGTCAGCCCAGGGCAGCGCTGAGCCCCCATTCCCAGGGGGATTGAGCTCCCTGTGGATGTGGCATTCAGGATAACCCCAAAAGCAGAGCTGCCAGTGGGGTTTGTGTGCCCCACACCTCTCCTGGGAGGGATTTCTGCTCCCTGGGGTCAGCCATGCCCAGGAAATGCCACCTCAGACAGCTCCTGGCACCTCTGTGGGGCTGTGGGGTGGCCCCTGCCATGCTCCCCTGTCCCTGTGCATCCCACTGATTCCTGTGTTTCTCCTTCCAGGGGACGATCAAAAGGAATTTATCCAGTGAGTGTCTCCTGCTGCCTGAAAAAAAAATTATTGCAGTGGGAGGGGTGTTTGGAAAGCGGGGGAAAAGGGACCGAGTTAAATTTGGGTTGGGGGATAAAGGCGGGTAATTTGGGTTAGGGGAAAAGGGACTGGTAAAACTGGGTTAGGGAAGGGTTGGTAAATTGGGTTGGGGGGGAAAAAGGACCAAGTAAATTTGGTTTAGGGGGAAAAAGGGACTGGGTTAAAATTGGGTTAGGGGGAAAGAGACTGGGTTAAATTTGGGTTAGGAGAGAAAAGGGACTGGGGTAAATTTGGTTTAGGGGGGAAAGAAGAGACAGAGTTAAACTTAGGGTAAGGGGTAAAGAAGAAACCAAGTTAAATCTGGGTTAGAGGGAAAAGGGACCTGGTTAAATTTGGGTTAAAGTGGTTAAATTTGGGTTAAAGTGGTCCTGGCAGAATTGGTGGCTCCCAAAATCTTTTCCTGGAGGAGGAAAAGGGCCATCCCTGGGTCACCTCAGCACTGCCACTCCCTGGCTCTGCCCTCTCCAGAAATAAACGGGAATTGAAGCAGAATTTGTAGGGTTGGGGGCACAGGGCCGTGTCCCCTGCTGGTGGCACTCGGGGTGTGATCGGGGGGTCAGGGGGAGGCTCTGGAATGGGAACAGCTCTGACCCCATCCCTGCCCCGCAGATGAGGAGATCACGCGGCCCCGGCGCTCCACACCCACGCCAGACCCCGCCAGGTCAGTCCTGGGTTATCCATGGTCCAGAAACCCATTCCAGTGTGGATTTGGGACATTCCCATGGACAGGGGGGCATTTGAACTGTGTCTGATGGGCTCCTGAAGCGTCAGATGGGATTTTGGGATGGTGGAGTGGCTGTGCCCTGGCAGTGCCCAAGGCCAGGCTGGGATTGGGGTTTGGAGCACTCTGGGATGGTGGGAGATGTCCCTGCCCATTTATGGGATTTGATTTAATGGCCCTCCCAGCCCATTCTGTGATTTTGGGAGGACTGAGGGCCCCATGGTTTTTGGGATGTTGAGTCCATCCCTGTTCTCCCTAAAAGCACCAAGGACATTCCCTGCTGGAGCACCTTGGTCCTTATCCCTACAGAGCTGCCAACCTTGGGGGGATTTATTAATTTAGGATGTGCAAGGTTTTAGGGAATAAAGCCAAAATCCCCCTGGGAACGGGCCCTGTGCAGCTCCAGGGCTCAGCTCCAGCTGTGGTGGAGCAGACCATGTCCAGATCGCACACATTTATATTTTTTTAACCCTTTCCCATGCACTTTTGGCTGATTTTGAAGCCATTTGAAAGGTCCCACTGTAGGGCTGGCACTGTGGTGTTCCCAGTCCCTTTTCCCTTTTTCCCCCTGGAATCCCATACTGGCCAGGTCCTTGATGGTCTGGAATACAAAAAGTCCTTGAAAATATGAGGGTTTTCCCCAAAGATGGGGTCAGAACACAGCAGTGACCCCATGGCTGCTCTGTGCTTGTCTCATCCCCAGCAGGAAACCCGGGGAGGACCCGGCGGCGCTGGCCCCGCTCTTCGGGCCCCCGCTGGAGTCGGCGTTCGAGGAGCACAAGCTGGAGGGTGAGCGTGGGGTCAGTGGGGATTCCCACTGAAAGGTGGGAAAAGGTGTGAAAAGGTGGGAAAGAAAACCCTGGTGCTGCAGCCTGAGGCAGGGAAGGGAGGATGGAGAGGTGATGGGGACGGAAGACAGCTGAGTGCAGGGATGGAAATGGGTTGGGGATGAAGGACACCCAAGAAAAGGGATGGAAAGGGGGTGGGGATGAAGGACAGACCCGGGGCAGGGATGGAAAAGTTCTGGATGCAGCCAGAGGACAACGAGCACTTCCAAACATATAATTCATGGTGCTGGCAGGGAGCTGCTGCTGGAAAAGCAGGATTTGGGCAGGAAAGGCAGGGCTGGCCTGGAATAGGGCACTGCACGGGGACAGAGCCCCTTGGGATCAAACTCTTTGGCCATGAGGAACTGCCCTGCTCTGGCCTCGCTGCTTTGACCATCTCCATCCCATCTGTGCCCCCATATCCCAATTCCTGTTTGTGGGAGCAGTGTCCATCTCCATCCATCCATCCATCTCCAGGAGCAAATGCCGGATCATTTGCTGGGCTGTGCTTTGTGTATCTGTAACGCCAGAGGCTGAGATCTGCTTTTGTCTGGTGTAGCAAAATCCTGTTTCATTCCCTCCACCCTCAGTGGAGAAATGTGGATGACTCCCCCAAATCCAGGAGAGGGATGGGGTGAGGCTCCCATGAGGATCCCGGAGGGAATTCAGTGTTAGGATCTCCTTTCCTTGGATGTGAAGTGCTTGGCTGTGGATCTGTGGTGGTTCTGGAGTCAGGTGGGAATGTTGGTGTGTGGCGGCTTGGTGTGCCCTGAAATCCTGATCTGTGCCCCAAAATCCCAGTCTGTGCCTTGAAATCCCGATCTGTGCCCTGAAATTCTCATCTGTGCCTGAAATTCTCATCTGTGCCCTGAAATCCCAATCTGTGCCTTGAACTCCCAATCTGTGTCCTGAAATCCCCAATCTGTGCCCCAAAATCTTGATCTGTATCCTGAAATCCCAATCTGTGCCTTGAACTCCCAATCTGTGTCCTGAAATCTCCATCTGTGCCCCAAAATCCCAACCTGAGCCCCAAAATCTCGGTCTGTGCCCCGAAATTCCGATCTGTGCCCTGAAATCCTAATCTGTGTCCTAAAATTCCTGCTTGTGGCTGGAACACATTCCCTGTGCTGCATGCCCTGACTCCAGCAGTGTCCAAGCATCGTGTTTAAATATATATATTTATACCTGAGTGTTTATAAATATGTATATATAGAGAGAGAGAGCGGGGTGTGCCAGAGTGCTGAGCGCACCCCTTCAATATCTGCTGATAATTCACAGCGCTGATAAGGACCTGGAGTGGTTGAGAGGACAAAAAAAGGCTGTGAATTTGAGGGGATTTGGGACTGTGGATGTGAGTGCTGGCTCGTGGTGCATGATCCCGCGGGATTCATCCCCCGTTGTGCACGGCTGCGGTAGAAACGTTGCTGCCCATGAATTATATCGAAATCCACAGGAAAAGGAGTTTTTTAGCTCATCTCCCGTAGAAGTAGAACCCGTAGAGAGTAGCGCAGCCCTCGCTTAATGCTCGGTGTAAAATAAACCTCCTCTGACCGCAGGAGGGGACCAGGCAGCAGCAGAGCCTAAACGGGACAAACTCCCGTCCATCAATGACTTGGACAGCATTTTTGGCCCCGTGCCGTCCCCCAAATCTGCTGCTGCCGCCGCGGAAGACAAGTGGGTCAATTTTTCCGATCAATCCCCGGAGAACGCGCCTCCGGAGCTGTCGCCCCGGGACAAAGCGCCGCCGTCGCCGCCTCCGCCGGTGACCGCGGGCAGCCGGGCAGCGCCCCGGCGGCCGAAGCATCCCCGCCCGCTGCCCTCGCCGCTGCAGCTGGAAGACGCTCCCAAGAAGATTCCCGAGCAGCCCCCCCTAAGGATGATTCCGCCGAGCCCGTCGCCTCTCCAAAGATTTGGGCGGGCCAAAGGGCCACCCCCGCCCCCCTCGCCGCCCACCTACCGCGCGGTGGTGTCGTCGCCCGGCCCGGGCTCCAGCACGGGAAGCGCCAGCGGTACGTGCTGTGAGCTCGGGTGTGCTTCGCTGTGGCCGTGGTGACCGCCGCCGACCCCTCCCGCCTGCCTGTGCCTGCCCGGCCGTCCCACCCCGCCGTCCCGTGTGTTCTGCGCCTCCTGTGTCCTCCCCACTGACCCCACACTCACCTCCAGGCTTGTGCTCCTCGAACGCACGAGCATCCGCCGGCGTGGGCTGCCGAAGGAGCTTCGGGGCCCAGGCGCCGCCGGGTCCTCCCCGGTTTCCTTCTGGGGTGAGACAAGCACAAGAGCAGCCACTGGGGTCTACTGCTGGTGTTCTGACCTCATCTTTTGCGGGAAAACCCTCATATTTCAACGGACTGTTTGTGTATTCCAGACCGCTATCAAGGACCTTGGACCAGCATGGGGATTCCAGGGGTGAAAAGGGAGAAAGTGGGACTGTGGAACACCACAGATGCCAGCGCCTACAGTGGGACCTCAAATGGTCTTCAACATCAGCCTAAAAGTGCATGGAAAGGGTTAAAATATAATATAAATGTGTGCGATTCTGGACATTGGTCTGCTCCACCACAGCTGGAGCTAGAGCCCTGGAGCTTGCACAGGGCCCGTGTCCCAGGGGGATTTTGGCTTTATTCCCTAAAACCTTGCACATCCTATAATTAATAAATCCCCCAAGGTTGGAGCTCTTAGGGATAAGGGCCAAGGATGCTCCAGCAGGGAATGTCCTTTGGTGCTTTTAGGGAGAACAGGGATGGACTCAACATCCCAAAAACCATGGGGCCCTCAGTCTCCCAAAATCACAGAATGGGCTGGGAGGGCCATTTAATCAAATCCCATAAATGGGCAGGGACATCTCCCACCATCCCAGAGTCTCCAAACCCCAATCCCAGGCCTGGCTTGGCACGTGCCAGGGCAAGCCACCCACCATCCCAAAATCCCATTCTGACGCTTCAGGAGCCCATCAGACACGGTTCAAATGCCCCTCGTGTCCATGGGAATGTCCCAAATCCACACTGGATGGTGTTTCCGTGGAGTGGATAACCCGGTGACTGACTGGCGGGGTCTGGCGTGGGTGTGGAGCGCCGGGGCCGCTGTGATCTCCTCATCTGCGGGGGCAGGAATGGGGTCAGAGCTGTTCCCATTCCAGACTCCCCTGACCCCCGATCACACCCCGAGTGCCACCAGCAAGGGGACAGGCCCTGTGCTCCCAACCCTGCAAATTCTGCTTCAATTTACCCGTTTATTTCTGAGAGGGCAGAGCCAGGGAGTGGCAGTGCTGAGGTGACCCAGGGTATGGCCCTTTTCCTCATCCAGGAAAAGATTTTGTGGAGCCGACAATTCTGCCAGGACTCACTTTAACCCAAATTTAACCACTTTAACCCAAATTTAACCAGGTCCCTGTTTTCCTCTAACCCAGATTTAACTTGGTTTCTTCTTTACCCCCTTTACCCTAAGTTTAACTCTTGTCTCTTCTTTCCCCCCCTAAACCAATTAATTTTAAAATAAATAAATAAAAATCAAAAAACCGCGTACCATGTCCCTTTTCTCTCCTAACCCAAATTCTAATTAAAGTTCACAACATCTCTTTCCCCCCCCTCCCCCCGCCCAAGCCCAATTTTAACCCAGTACCCTTTTTCCCCCCTAAACCAATTTAACTTGGTGCCTTTTTTCCCCCCCAACCAATTTTAACCAATCCCCTTCTCCCATAACCTCAGTTTACTCAGTCCCTTTTTCCCCCTAACCCAAATTTAACCCCGCCTTTATCCCCCAAACCCAATTTAACTCGTCCCTTTTCTCCCCGCTTTTTCCAAAATCGCCCTCCCACTGCAAAATTTTTTTTTTTCAGCTGCAGGGAGACAGCTCAACTGGAAAATCCTTGTTGATCGTCCCCCTGAAGGAGAAACACAGGAATCATGGGATGCACAGGGACAGGGGAGCATGGCAGGGCCAACCCCACAGCCCCACAGATGGTGCCAGGAGCTGTCCTGAGGTGGCAATTTCCTAGGGCGCGATGGCCGACCCAGGGAGCAAAATCCCCCCAGGAAGACGTGTGGGGCCACAAACCCACTGGCAGCTCTGCTTTTTGGGGTTATCCCTGAATGCCACATCCACAGTGGAGCCTCAATCCCCCTGGGAATGTGGGGCTCAGCGCTGCCCTGGGCTGACCCCACACAGAGCAAACCCCAAATTACCCCCCTGCCATGAGAGTGGGGACATCCCAAACCCACAGATGGGATTCTCCAGAGGGATGCAGGGGAGAAATCCCATGGCTGAGGACCCCTCTGCGGTCCCACTGCCCCCTGGGGTCACCCAACGGGGGGTGGACACCGCTGGCACCTGTCCCTGTGCCCACCCCAGAGCCCCGGGATCCCTCCATGGCCCATTCCCGGGATTGGGGTGGGGCTGGGATGGGGTATGGGGTTGAGTGGGGGTTGAGGTTTAGGATGGGATGGGGTGTTCGGGTTCTTACGGGCTTGCGCCGCTGCGGTCAGCGAGAGGAGAGAGAACAGACACCTGGTCAGAGAGGGGACAGGTCACACCCCAGGGCCCCCAGCTGCCACCACACCTCGTGGGATCACCCCGGGAGAGCCCCAGGGGATCCCAAACCGGAAAATGGGGTGATTTCCCCATGGAAGCCGAGTTCTCTCAGAGAAACCCCACATGTGGGGGATTCCTGCCTCCTCCTCCCTCTCGGAAGGCGCCTCTGATCCAGGGAAAACTAGAGCCCTCACTCATCAGAAATCCTTCCCCAAAACCCACCCTCAGAGCCACCCTCACAGCCAAGGCCCAGCTCGTATTTCTAAACATTCTATTTTAAAAAGCTCCGAGATCAGCCGCAGAGGAAATGAAACTTGGCTGAGAGAAAGGGCGGGATTTGTTATTACCTTGTGACATTTCAGCTCTAGATGATAGGACAGGAGGGCACAGGGCTGGGGGAAGATATCCCAGGGGATTAAAAACGCTGTTTCTTACCGACTTTTCCTCTAAAAGGGAGCAGGAGAGGAAAAAAAACCAAAAAAAAAA
>CM019221.1:29653632-29712429 GCA_009741485.1 Malurus cyaneus samueli
TACATCGTGACGGGGGTGCCCGGGGCATTTGGTCGGGGACGGGGTCGGGGTGGCGCGGTGGGGGGTCCCACACGTGGCCAGCGGCGTTCCGGGCGAGCCGGCGACGAGGAACCTTGAAAAACGGGAGCTGTGAGTGCCCCGGCACGCTGTGCCCCCGTGGGTGCCCACCCCGACCCCTCGGGCTCTCCGGGACGGGGCACAGCCCGGCTTTGTGCTGAACATTCCAGGATTGCTGATGCCCGCGGATTTCTGCCAGGGGCTGCTCCTTGCCTGCTTCCGCGGAAAAATCGTTGTCAGAGGAGTCTCACGGCTTTCAAAAAAAAAAAAAAAAACCAAACCAAAAAACCACGGGCAGCAGGAAGGTGGTGATGGATGAACCGCTGCTCCAAGGGCAGCACAACTGGGAATTAGGAATCCTACTCAGGGACAGAGCTTTGGCTCAGCAAAGGAGAGAGAAAGGGGAAGAGGAAAGTTGTGGGATTTGCTGGGAGTAACTCATCTCCCAATCCCCTGGAAGAGAAAATTCTGGAATTTACTGGAACTGTAACTCATCTCCCAGCCCTCTGGAAGAGGAAAGTTCTGGGATTTTTTTGAAGTGTAACTCATCTCCCAGCCCTCTGGAAGAGGCTCCTAGAACGAACAAGGGGTGCTGGTCTCGGGGTTCCAGTGGTCCCTTGCCCCGCTGGAAATGGGGATTTTTGGGATCGAATGGAAATTCCAATGGGTGCTTCACAAGATATCCAGGAGAGAGCTTCACTCCACACAGGAATTCCTTCCAGGAGAATCCCAGCGAGAATGGAGCTGGACAGAGGCAGCTCCAGGAATGGGAGGGAGCTCAAGCCATTCCCAGCAGCTGAGCCGTGTCCCTAGTCAGCTCGAAAGTGCCGGTGTTTGTCATGAATTTCCCCAGAGCTCTCAGCTCCATGCTCTGCTCAGGCCGATAAGATGATGATTTAATGATTTCCCCACTTACAAAAAAATCGTTTTCTACGTTTTTTGTGTGAGAGCTCAGATTAAGGAAAGACACAGAAGCGATCTATCTAACGAAAGAAAGCAAGAGGTGAAAGAGAGGAGCTCAGACAAGAAGGCTGGCTTAAAGGAAGTAAATTCAGTCCTTCCTTTGCACAACCCCAAAATTCAGTCCACTTTTATTTCAAAGCCTAATTTGGGACAAAATGTGAATTTTGCCTTCCTCATCCCACTAAAAGCCTGACACAAGAGGAAATATTGAGGGTAAATAACCTTGGATTTGTGTCTCAGGCCTGCAGCTTTTGAAGGATTTGTGCCATTTTTGTGGGCTGTGCCCACACTTTGATCTTCCAGCTGCTCTGGGGATGCTGTGGTGCAGCG
Source organism: Malurus cyaneus samueli (assembly GCA_009741485.1). Classification (NCBI taxonomy): domain Eukaryota; kingdom Metazoa; phylum Chordata; class Aves; order Passeriformes; family Maluridae; genus Malurus; species Malurus cyaneus. The sequence goes on from CM019221.1 coordinate 29,654,983, forward strand.
GGAGAGAAACAGCCCAGCCTAGCCGGGAGGCGATTCCTGGAGAGGAGATTTGGATCTTCGGAGCGGGGTTTGTCCCTCCATCCATCCCCACGGCACAAATCCATCCTGTGCCCCTCTGGGAATGCGCTGAGAGCGGCGCTGGAGAATCCCGGGCTCCCGGAGCTGTCCCCGCTCCGGCTGGACCCCACCCAGCCCCGGGCCAGCACAGAAAAGCCACCAGCACTAAAGCGAAGCCACACGAGCAGCACCAGCCCCGCCCGGGGCACCCTCCGGGGAGGTGACAAAGCCCAGGCAGTGACACAAATTCCCACGAGGAGGGGACAGCGGTCAGAGACAGAACTGGGGGGCTTCACCCACCGCACCCCTCAGCACTGTGCGGGTGGAGCTCCTCCAGGCTCTGCGGGGTGAATCCCGCAAAAATCGCTCGTGCTGGGTGCGGGATTGGCTGAGCTGGGCTCAGGCTCGGGCTGCGCCTCCTCAGGCACTCGGGGTGAGTAAACCGAGCCGCGCCGAGCTCGTTTGCCTTAATGAACATTCATAATTAAGCAGGTGAAGGCAGGCAGAGCCAGCCGGTTCTCCCAGGGGAGAGGCTCAGCCCGGACACATTTCCCCATCCCCGGGAAGGACCGAGCACCGTTCGCACCCGTGAATTATCGTGATTTAACCCCCGCGGAGCTCAACCTTGCCCCGGTGATTTCCCTGATGTATTTCTGCTCCCGTTCCCACCGAGAACACAACAACATCACCACCACCAACAACCCCGCGCCCCATTTCGGGTGGGGTCCCGGCCGTTCGGGGAGCACAGCGCGGGGCAGGGACGGGGTAAATGGTGTGGGGGTAAGGCGGGTGTGGGGTCAGCGCGGGTTGGGGTAAATGTGCAGGGTCAACAGTCGGGTATTCAGGTCAGCTGACTCGGCTGCCAGATATGCATTTTGGAGTAGCCGTGCTTTGGATCAGGTGCATTGGCCAAGGATACATTTGTGTGAGTATATTGAGGGTGTCAGCGTCTGGCTGTCCAGATTTTAAGGGCGTTGTCTCTCCCTGTGATGTGGTCTTTATTTTCGAGTGCCGCAATCTGCAAGTATCTATTGATGTTGGAAACCAGTAAGGTGGCCCTATTCTGGATGCTGTCAAGGCCTGCTATGATCTTCCGCAAGGTTTGCTCTAGACAGATAGGTGTGTGCCACCTTGTCTGAGTGAGTGCAGGCCGGTCAATGACCAGCCAATCGGCACAACTCCCGGCGCTCCCCGTCGACGAGATGTTCCTATGTTCTGGGGCTGGGGGTACTTAATGCTGTCCTTTTTATTTGTTCATTTCTACACTGCTTTAAAGGATGAGCACAGACACGAGGCTACAGCTGTAAAGGGAACAAGAATTTGTAGCTAATCCTTCAGGAGGCAGCTCTCAAAGAGCTCCTGCATGCTGTATAACGGCTGGAGTCCCTCTGCTTTCTCTTACCTTTTACAAAGAATGAGACTTCCATGTGTGGTTTTATCCCGGGAGAGGAGAAGAAAAATATTTTCCCGTGAGCTGCCCGGGCTCAAGGATTCCCATCAGCATCACCTGTCCTGGGGTTTGCACAGCTCACAGGTGTCTGGAAGTGCTGGCTGGTGCCAGTGCTGTGGGGCTCCCCCCTTCCATGCTGCTCTTGGATCACTTGGCAGAAGGACAATCCCAAACCTGAGTCAGAAAGGAGATTTCATGAATCAGCACCGAGGCCACACACACACAGACACACCTAAGTTTCATTTTTTCCTGGACAAAATGTTGGCAATCACTGAGCATCGTGCAGAAAGCAGGCTGACTCATAGCTGTTGGGCAGAGGTATCCTGGACCTGAACTGGATTAATCAAGCAACAAAGCCCTCCTGACCCTCTGCAATCTATTCAAAAGGAAGCCTGTGCAGCCACCAAGCCTCTCTTTGACTCTGGTGCTGAGGTCACCTCACCACAATACTGAAGGATTTTCTCCCCCAGGCACCACCTTTCTGCTGCAGCATTCCTGAGGACCCAAGGGCAGGGCCAGGCTCACAGCCAGGTTACTCCTAGGGTGACTTTTTGTTCCAACCGCTCACGCCCTATGGTGAATTCAGCTTGGCATATGCACTGTTTGCCTGAGGTCTTCCCGACCAGCCTGGGCCAAAAAGAAGGTGGAGGGGGTGGATCTTAAGGGACAACACGTGGGGAAATCATCTGCAAGTGCTGGAGATGAAGAAGGGAACTGTATAATCCCAACGGTGCTGTGAGCTGTTCTGTTTACTACTTTCACTGCAGCAAACCTTGGCAGTGAACTTGTGTTCATTTGCGCATTGACTGTCCACGTGAAAACTTCTGCTTCGAGGGCTGGGTTTCTCCGAAGCTGTATTTATTTAGGAGTTCTGTTTTAAATGACTGAGGGCGGTTTCTCCCTAGTCCTGCTGGTTTCCCTGCGGTCCCAGCCTCCAGGCACAAAAAGCCAGTGGAAAGGAGGGCTTTGTGCAACTGACTTCAACTCCAGACCGATGGGATGGGATGGGATTTAGACGGGGAATGAGGGCAAGCTGTACCCACTCCAGTTGTGCAACCAACACCCAGAAGCAGCAAGAGACGCACCTGGGGCTGGGACAGCGGTCTGCAGCTGGCCTGGGTCCCTTTAATGCCTGATGATTCTTGCTTTTCCTTTTTACCCTTGCTGTACTCTCTATGCATTCCCCTCTATCACTTAGCCCACATGACTGTAATTCATGGAGCCTGATATTCCAGCTTTGTTTAGGAGTTTCTGCTGGCAAGAGAGACCAAACAACTTCCTCTACGGGAGGCATGGTCCCGCGTGACTGACCCCATTGCTGTCCATATATAACCCGAGGCTGCCGCCTTTGGTGTATGAGATCGCAATAGTTTCAATTAACGGTCCTGGGAGTCCTGGCAGGGAACAGCTCCAGAATATCCAGACTCTGGATTTTCCAATCAAACCATCGCCCTCTCGGAGCTTGGAACATCTGTGGGTGAAGACCGGCTTCCTGGCCTTTAATCTGCGAGTCCGGGGAGTGTTGAGTGATCATTGCGTTGATGAGTACGAGCTGGAGCTTACCTTCCGACATCTCTCGCTTTATGTTCCTCTAATTAGGGAGAATACTTTAGGATACATATTGCTTAGTTTCCTATATCCAATGTGAACAAACCTTGTATCCTGTATTGCTATTCTACCTACTTGTTGTTGATCGCATTCTGCACATGGTCCACAAAGTTTTTGTTCTGCACCTTCGCGATCCCAAAAACACACCCGTACGATTTTTCCCGGATCTTTTCACCAACACGCTCTTTCTGGTGAATTTCCCCTTTGCCAACGTCTGCTCTGTGGTCATCCCTATTAAAACGACGGGCCCGCACCACTCCACCGCAACACCTTGTCGGTAGCAGCGGCATAAGAAGTCTCATTGAGTTCTCTTGCAGTGCTTGTCTCCTGTGCAACCACTCCGGTTTCTTGTTCTTCTTGCTTGGCCATGCAGGACTGCCTCAAAGTGCGCATTTCAGGTCTGGCTCCCCTGGGCCCTGGGAGCCTTGTTCCTGATCTCTCTCGGTATCAATCGTAGATATTCCCTGCCCCGCGCTGTGCTCCCCGAACGGCCGGGACCCCACTCCGAAATGGGGCGCGGGGTTGTTGGTGGTGGTGATGTTGTTGTGTTCTCGGTGGGAACGGGAGCAGAAATACATCAGGGAAATCACCGGGGCAAGGTTGAGCTCCGCGGGGGTTAAATCACGATAATTCACGGGTGCGAACGGTGCTCGGTCCTTCCCGGGGATGGGGAAATGTGTCCGGGCTGAGCCTCTCCCCTGGGAGAACCGGCTGGCTCTGCCTGCCTTCACCTGCTTAATTATGAATGTTCATTAAGGCAAACGAGCTCGGCGCGGCTCGGTTTACTCACCCCGAGTGCCTGAGGAGGCGCAGCCCGAGCCTGAGCCCAGCTCAGCCAATCCCGCACCCAGCACGAGCGATTTTTGCGGGATTCACCCCGCAGAGCCTGGAGGAGCTCCACCCGCACAGTGCTGAGGGGTGCGGTGGGTGAAGCCCCCCAGTTCTGTCTCTGACCGCTGTCCCCTCCTCGTGGGAATTTGTGTCACTGCTTGGGCTTTGTCACCTCCCCGGAGGGTGCCCCGGGCGGGGCTGGTGCTGCTCGTGTGGCTTCGCTTTAGTGCTGGTGGCTTTTCTGTGCTGGCCCGGGGCTGGGTGGGGTCCAGCCGGAGCGGGGACAGCTCCGGGAAGCACCGGGATTCTCCAGCGCCGCTCTCAGCGCATTCCCCAGAGGGGCACAGGATGGATTTGTGCCGTGGGGATGGATGGAGGGACAAACCCCGCTCCGAAGATCCAAATCTCCTCTCCAGGAATCGCCTCCCGGCTCAGGCTGGGCTGTTTCTCTCCCGCTGCACCACAGCATCCCCCAGAGCAGCTGGAAGATCAAAGTGTGGGCACAGCCCCACAAAAATGGCACAAATCCTTCAAAAGCTGCAGGCCTGAGACACAAATCCAAGGTTATTTACCCTCAATATTTCCTCTTGTGTCAGGCTTTTAGTGGGATGAGGAAGGCAAAATTCACATTTTTGGTCCCAAATTAGGCTTTGAAATAAAAGTGACTCGAATTTTGGGGTTGTGCAAAGGAAGGACTGAATTTACTTCCTTTAAGCCAGGCCTTATCTTGTCTGAGTCTCCTCTCTTTCACCTCTTGCTGTTTCTGTAGATCCAGCTTTAGATAGATCCAGCTTTCTGTAGATCTTTCCTTAATCTTTCTGCGCTGAGCTCTCATACAAAAGAATCGTTTTCTACATTTTTTGTAAGTGGGGAAATCATTAAATCATCATCTTATCGGCCTGAGCAGAGCATGGAGCTGCAGAGCTCTGGGGAAATTCATGACAAACACCGGCTCAGCTGTCCTGGGAATGGGCTTTGAGCTCCCTCCCATTCCTGGAGCTGCCTCTGTCCAGCTCCATTCTCGCTGGGATTCTCGCTGAAGGAATTCCTGTGTGGAGTGAAGCTCTCTCCTGGATATCTTGTGAAGCACCCATTGGAATTTCCATTCGATCCCAAAAATCCCCATTTCCAGCGGGGCAAGGGACCACTGGAACCCCGAGACCAGCACCCCTTGTTCGTTCTAGGAGCCTCTTCCAGAGGGCTGGGAGATGAGTTACACTTCAAAAAAATCCCAGAACTTTCCTCTTCCAGAGGGCTGGGAGATGAGTACAGTTCCAGTAAATTCCAGAATTTTCTCTTCCAGGGGATTGGGAGATGAGTTACTCCAGCATCCACAACTTTCCTCTTCCCCTTTCTCTCTCCTTTGCTGAGCCAAAGCTCTGTCCCTGAGTAGGATTCCTAATTCCCATTGTGCTGCCCCTGGGCAGCGGTTCATCCATCACACCTTCCTGCTGCCCGTGGTTTTTTGGTTTGGTTTTTTTTTTTTTTTTTGGAAAGCCGTTGAGGACTCCTCTGACAACGATTTCCGGGAAGAGGCAAGGAGCAGCCCCTGGCAGAAATCCGCGGGCATCAGCAATCCTGGAATGTTCAGCACAACGGGCTGTGCCCCTGGTCCCGGAGAGCCCGAGGGTCGGGGTGGGCACCACGGGGGCACAGCGTCCGGGGCACTCACAGCTCCGTTTTTCAGGTTCCTCGTCGCCGGCTCGCCCCGGACGCCGCTGGCCACGTGTGGGACCCCCCCCGCCGCCCCCGACCCCGTCCCGACCCAAACTGCCCCGGGCAAACCCCCGTCAGCGATGTGGTACGTGGGGTTTGGGGTGTGGAGGGTATCGGAGAGGTGGTGGGGAAGGGAAAATAACCTTGGAACGGGGTAACGGAGCTAAGGGAGCGTGGAGCGGGGTTCTGTGGGGGTTCTGGGGTGAATCGCCCCTTGGGAGCCGCAGTGACAGGGCGGGGGGAGATGGCTCCGGGGAAGGGTTTGGGGTGGAGCAGGGCGGGTCCGGCATCCGGCAGTGCGATGATGTTCTTGTCTGCCGCCCCAGGCTGCTCCAGGTAGGCTGGGAGGGATTTAGGATCGCTCATTTGGGTGTGAGATGACCCCAAAGGATCCCCAATCCCCGATGAGCGGCTCCGCAGGGAGCTGGCACACGCTGGGCACTGCTCCCTTCCCGGGGCCAATCCCATTCCCATCCCAAAGCCCTGAGTTCCCATCCTCAGTGCGGGTGGGTGGGAATTTCAAACACCCACACGGAGCTGGGGATAATCCATTTTCCCAGTTCCAAGATAAAATATTCCTACCAGAACCCAAATCATTCCAATTTTCTCTCTGGGACACCAGAGCAGTCCTGAGGGTCCGGGCATAACTTTCTTTGCTGTTTCTGTGCAGATTTTCTGTAACTTTGTGTTATTTTCTGTTTCTCTCCAGTCCAGGCCTTTTAGCCCTCCCATCCACTCCTCCAGCCCTCCTCCGATAGCACCTTTAGCCCGTGCTGAAAGTACTTCTTCCATCTCTTCCACCAATTCCCTGAGCGCAGCCACCACTCCCACCGTCGGTAAACACACGCAGCACTGCTGCTCTTTCACCTTTCCTACATCCTCACAAAACTCCTGACGCCTGGGCATTCGCTAGAACGTTCTCTGGGCTCGGATTCGTTTGTTTTTGTTGGGGTTTTAAATGCTGAGAGGGATTTGAGGGGGAAAATGGATCAGGAGGGTGGTGCTGAGAGGGAAGTTTTTCTAAATGTCATGGGAAACGTGGTGAAAGTCAAGGGAGATAAAATGTAAAAGGTCGTTTTGGGCTGTAAATTGGGGCAAAATAAGCTTTTTTTGGCAGGGGATGCTTGTGCCTGGAGGGGAGTGGGGCTGGAAGCCAGACCTTGGGATCCGGGGATGTTAAATCATTAAGGAATGCCTTAAATTCACACTTCCCCTTAAAGCAGTAACGGGAAAAGGGGGCTTGGAAAAGGCTCTCCTAAACATTGCCTTGAACAAAACCAGACCAGAAAAAAAGTGCTGCAGTTCCCTTTTGGAGGGGAAAAAAAAACCTAAAAAAATGGGGTTTGCCCAAACGCCGGGGCTGAGCCAAGGGATGGGAATCGAGTCTGGCTGGCAGCTCCAGCTCCAGGCGCTGGGTCCCCCTCCATCCCCTCCATCCCCTCCATCCCTTCTGTCCCCGCTGCCGCCGCTCCCCCTCCTCCTTCATCCCTTCCATCCCCCTGCCCTCGCTTCCCGCAGCTCCATCTTCTCCCAAACACCTTCCTCCTCTGTTTTTCTCCCCGATCCTGGCAAACCCAGCCTGGCGGGAGCTCCCGAGCGCTCGGCACCGCGCTGGCCGCAGCGTGTCGCCGCTGTCACCGCGGTGGTGGCAGGAAGGGGTGGCGCTGGTGGCACCGAGCCCCCCACCCCCGGGGCTTTGCTGGAGTCTCCGACTGCGTCTCCATCCTGTCGTTGTTCACTCTCGGCTGTTGTAGGTGCTCGTAGCTGTTCCGGCTGTCGGTCACTGTCACAGCACCTTGCTGGGGAAATGTCACTGGGAGCGAGGGGCAGCCGGCCCTGGGCATCCGCTGGTGGCACAGGACACCGCTGGTGGCACTGCAATGGCCTTGACCGGTGCCTGAGGGCACGGTGGCCGCAGGAACAGTGGTTTTGGTGGAGGGGACAGCCAGGCTGAGGGCAGGGACGGTCACAGGGGCTGCAGGAGGCTGGGAAGGGCGGTGGCAGCGGGCTGAAGGCTGCTCCTGCCACCTCAGATCCCTCACTTTAGGGTTTGTTTCTTTTCTCACACATATTTTTGGGGGCAAAAGCTGCTGTTTGATGTTTTAATGCCCTCCCCACACTGAGTAGGGGGGATGATATTGATGGGGGATGAAAAGCTGTGCCCATTGACCCCAGCAATTCCCACCCCCTCCATGGGGGCTTTCCTTTCAGGAGAGCTGAAATGGGGGTTTTGGGGTTACCCTGCGGCTGGGGCACTCCAAATGGGGCAGCCAGGAGGAGCAGCCCAGGTTTTGGAGGTGTTGCACTTCCAGCTCCATAGATTATCCTGAGTGGGAAGGGACCCACAGGGATCACTGATCCAACCCAACAATCCCCCCTGAGCATCCCTGGCAGTGCTGTCCAAACCCTCCTGGAGCTCTGGCAGCCTCGGGGAGCCTGGGCAGTGCCCAGCACCCTCTGGGAAGAGCCTTTTCTGCAGGCACCTGACCTAAACCTTAGGAAAAGCTGGATGGGGGCCAGGCAGGGACAGACAGGTTTGGGATCTGCAGTGGGAAAGATTCTCCTTGTCCCACCAAGGCAAGGGTGGGCACTGGTGCTGGGTGAGGACAACCCACAGCAGAGGAGGGAGAAATTGTAATTGCCAAAAGAGGAAAAGCTGGGCTGGGAGGCGTGCAGGGATGGGCAGGTCTGGGATCAGGGACCGCTGCAGGTCCCGGGGGGCTGGGACACCCCAATCCGGCCGGGGCTGGAGTCTGTCTCTGTTCCCCGTCCCCCGTTCCCCGTGGCAAAGTCCGACGGAGTTTGTCCGAGAGCAGGGGAAGGGTGGCTCCATCTCCGTGTCCTCCGTGCTGTTCTGGTGTGCTTTCCTTGTCGGCTGCATGTGGGTCTGGATAATTCCCGGCAAAGCAAGGAGCTGCTCTGTTCCCGTGTCGGTGCCCCTCCCGTCGTTTCTCTGTCTCTCCGTTGATACAAGTGCGCTGCTTGCTTTCACTTGGGATCCGTGTTTTTCATTCTTTTTGTGTTCTTTTTTTTTTTTTTTTCTTTTTCTTGCTTCTTTGCGTTTCTTCTGCTTGTGTTATCAGAGGATGATGCTTTTATTGACAAACTGCCCGCGTTTGAACGGCGCAGTGAAACGCCGGCAGGTACTGTACTGGCAGGGAGCTTTCGCGAGCAATCCGCCTTCGGAGCGGCACCCACCGCTCGCAGCACCTTGCATGACAGTTTCTCAGTGACTCAAAGGACTCGGAGGTGGAAGGTTGGCACCTCCCGAATTCCGAAAGGTTCATCCAGCAGCTCAAAAAAGCTGTTTCACCCCCAACCCCCGCCCTGCCCATCCCATCCCGAGTTATTCAGCGTGGTGGCTTGGGAGCGCAGGTGGCGATGGCAAAGGGAAGATTCCAGCAGGGACCTGCCGCTCTGTGTGCGTGTGTCTGGTTCTCTGCAGTGTCGTGTCCTGAAGTGCGAGAGCAAGCAGCCACGTGTCACTGTCACTGCGTGTCACCGTGGGGCCATGCGGAGCAGCGTTCGGCCGGCTCCGCGCAGGTAGAACGCGCTGACGGAGCCGAGAAGCTCTTTCTACTGTAGCCAAAAAAAAAAAAAAAAAAAAAAAAAAAAAAAAAAAAAAAAAAAAAGCGAGACAGCCCCTCCAAACTCCTCACCCGGCGGGCAAAACGACTCTTCCATCTGGGCTTCCATAGCTTCGCTTGCCGCTTTCCGTCTCCCACGCCAGCGCCCGGGTGTCCCTGCACGTGTGACCGCCCTGCAGCGCCTCGTCCCCTCCCCGTAGCGACATTAATGACCTGCTCTGTGACTCACACTGTGTCCTTCTCTCTCCCTCTCCTTAACCTTTCCCATCCCGCTTCAACTCCTGGCCATACAGAGAATGAACAGCCTTCCCTCGTTTGGTTTGACAGAGGAAAGTTTTATTTGACTTTCGAAGGTAAGTAGTGCCAAGCACAGCCGGTAACCACTCGCTGCCCTCGCTCTTGCTCTCCCGCTCCCGGGGTTCCTCCAGGCTCCATCCAATCCAACTTTCCAGGCTCCATCCAATCCAGCTTCCGTGCGGAATGCTATGGCTCCTTAGATGGCATCGCCGGTCCGACCGGAATCCTTTTTGATTTGGTTTAGTGCCATTTTGTCCCGCTGATTCTCTTTCTCGTTGATTTTCTTTCCCAAAAAAAAAAAAAAAAAAAAAAAAAAAAAAAAAAAATATCCACCCAAACAAACCAAAAAGCCAAAGGAGAGTTCTGAAAATTCCCAGACGGAGGTGAAAACCGGGAAGCGGAGCCGCTTGCACTGCCGAGGAACTTGACTCTGTCAACCAGGGCTTCTCTCCAGTCCCCCCGCGTTCTGCTCGTTCGCGGAGCGGGCTGGGTGTGTTCAATCCCGAACGGTGTCGGGTTCGCTGCCTCCTCCCACCTCCCGTTCCGATTTTCGGCAGCAGGGACTCCGGGAACGCGCTGGCACTGCCAGGCTGTGCTGCCGGGTTGCTTGGTTGGAGGTGCTGCGGGTTTTGGGGTCCCTCGTGGATGAGGAGGATGCAGAGAGGGGAAAAATCTCATTTTGGGGCTGCCGGCGCCTTCTCCGAGCAGTGTCACATTGCAGAGAGGACAAAGGGTGAGTGGCCAGTCCCACTCTGGGACCCCCGAGGCTTTGGGGGAAGCTTCGTCTCGCAGGCACTGAGCCGACATTTTCCTTTTAAAATCAGAAAGAAAAGCAGGAAGTTTGCTTGCAGCAGGGAGAGGAGCTTCAAATCACTTGATTTGGGATCACCTCGGAACAGGGAGAGGAGCTTCAAATCATCAGGAAAGCACTCTGGAGCAGGAACAGGAACTTTGAATCCTCAGGGAAGCACTTTGGAGCAGGGAGAAGATTTTCAAATCCTCAGGGAAGCACTTTGGACCAGGGACAGGAGCTTTGAATCCTCAGGAAAACACTTAGGACCAGGGACAGGAGCTTTGAATCCTCAGAAGAGCACTTTGGAGCAGGGACAGGACCTTTAAATCCTCAGGAAAGGCACTTGGAGCAGGGACAGGACTTTAAATCCTCAGGAAAGCACTCTAGAGCAGGGACAGGAACTTTGAATCCTTAGGAAAGCACCTTGGAGCAGGGAGAGGGGCTTCAAATCCTCAGGAAAGCACTTTGGAGCAGGGACAGGAGCTTTGAATCCTTTCCCAGGTGCTGCTGGGGGCTCTGGGCAGAGCTGAGGGCAGCAGGGACTGTGTTATCCCTCAACACAAATTTTCCAGCCCCACATTCCCCCCATCCTGCTCCGTGCTTTTCCCCATTTAGCCCCAAATATTTAAGCCCAGCTTTAATAAAAAAAAAAACCAAAAAAAAAAAAAAACACCTCTATCTGCAGGGAAGTGAGAGGAGATCTGCTGAGTTTGGCGTATGGAACTCATGGCATGCCAGAAGGAAAATAATGGGTTTTTTTCTGGATTTGAGTTTTTTGGGGTTTATTTTTTTGTGGTGCCAAATCCATGTTTTTGCAGAACGTGGGACAGTTTGTTGCTGTGTCAGAGATGTGGTGATGTTCTCATGCAGAGACCATGTTCTGGGATCGTGCTACTCCACAGCTGCATTTTCCACCTTTTGTAGGGGGAAAATAAGGCAAATTAAGCTGATCTGCTGCTTATGGCTCAATCCAAAGATCCAGAAAGCTGATTTTTCTTTTTTCACCGTTCTTATCAGTTCATTTTCCTAAATCAAATGTTTATAAAAATGATTTCTGAAGCAGGAGCTGAAAAGGCAGGGTTTGGGTGGAGTTGTGCCACAGCAACTGGATTTGTCTCTCAAGTTTCTGGAGCAATATTCCAATGCTCAAATAGATTAGAATTTTCTTTTATAGTAAAAACCCGAGTGTAAAAATTGATTTATTCTCTGAAGCCATTGAGTGAAGAGTTTACGGATTCATGAGGGAAGAGTGGAGACCCCCAATTCCACCCCCACGGTTTTTATTCCCAGTTGGGTCAGAAATGAGGGTGTTTTGTTGCTGTTGGTGCTTAAATGGATTCACTTCCCACTGCTCAGGGTGTCCAGGAGATAATTCTGTGTATTCCTGCATGGATGGTTTTTCATTCTGGAGAATTGGGGAATCTCATAGAGGTGCAGGGAAAAAAAGGGAAAAGGAGAGATGGGAATGAGAAGAAAGGTTTGTTTAAGAAAAATCAGGTTTAAACCCACGACATGCGGGAGACCCCTCATGCCACACCCTGGAGCAGAGTCCTGGCTGATCCCAGCTGGAGTTTGGGTGGCTGGGAGTGGGATTTTCCTTTTCCACGGAATAACAATTCCATTGCCAAGGCCTTTCTTGAGTGCATGTTTGGAATCCCATCTGTATTTCTGGGTGTGATTATCCCGCTCTCGGGATTTTGGCGGGGTTTGATGCCTGGAGAGGTCATTGCTCGGGGTGGGGAGCAAGGATTTGCTCCCAGTGATGTCCGTGGAAAGGATTTATAGGGGATGTGTCATCCCATAGTCCTGCACGGCCCCTCTGCCGTGGGGTTTTGGGGTTTGGTGTGCTGTGGTTTTGGGGAGCTGTGTCCTGTCTCCGATGGGATGTCCTCAGGGAATCCCTGGAGCTGTGGCCTCGGGAGCAGGAGGCTGTGGGCTCGTTAGGATAATTAATGTGTGTGTGGCACGGCTCTGGTGTGTGCGGGTGAGATGTTCCAGCCGGATTCACTCCCTGATTCCTCATCCCAGGCTGCAGCTGGAATCCCTGATTCCCCTGAGCCTCTTACGGTGCGTGGCCGAGCGGGGCACGTGTGGTGCATCCATTCTTTACACTTTTAGGCTGCATTAGAGCCTGGAAGGGAAAATCTCTCATCTGTGCCTCTGGGAAAGCACTCGGGATTCATCCATTAACGTCTGGTGCCTTGGGAAAGTGTCAGGGATCCTCCTTGTCAGAGCAAACCAGGATTTCCCATTAATATTTCCACACTCAAAGCAAAATTGCAGTGATCTCTCCCATTAATATTTCCCAACTCAAAAAGCACAATTGATTTCTCCCATTAATATCCAAAGCATAATTGGAGTGATTTCTCCCTTTAATATTTCCAAACCCAAAGCACAATTGGAGTGATCTCTGTGATCTCTCCCATTAATATTCCCAAAGCACAATTGGAGTGATTTCTCCCATTAATATTTCCAACCCCAAAGTGTAATTGCAGTGACAGAATCATTTCCCCCGGGAGATGTTGCAAATCCCAATTTCCTGCTCCCAAACCCCTGGTATTTGCTGGGGCAGCAGTGGAAGCAGCAGAGGAAGCAGGGATGGATTTTTTTTTTTGGAGGATAGCCCAAGCAGAAGAGCTCCCCAGGAACGTGACACGTTTTGCTCGGCTTTGCTTCCCCTTCATCCTCTGCCCGTGGAGGTGCTGCCCTTCCCGGGACTGGCATGGGAATTCTGTTGGCTTTGGCTGGATCTGGCACGTTTTTGCATGGTCCGAGTACACCCCGGGCTGGATCCATCCCCCTCCACCCCCTGACCATGAGTGAGGGTGTCCCGGGATGAGCTGCTCCTCTGCAGTCCTTCGCTGCTCCTTTTGGGCAGAATCATCCTCGTGCTTCAAACACGATGTGAAAAAGGGTCCAGAGTGCTGCACGGCAGGGAGGAGGTGAGGCTGGAGGGCAGGGAGTGACATCTCTGGGAGTTTTTGGGTGCCTGTGGCATCAACACCTCGTGTACCCGGGCTGAGCTTTGGGTATTTTCTGTGGAGAAGAGGGGATTTAACCTTCTCTTGGTGGCGGGCACAGGGCTGTGGTCCCACAGAGGGTTTCCATCATTCCAGGGATGATTTCAGCCTCAAACGTCTTTTGGAGACAAGAATTCCAGACCAGAACCTGGTGGTGATCCTGCAGGGCTGAATTCTTTCAGAGCCTGGCCAGTGTCCATGATCCACCACTGAAGCAAAGTTTTCCCCTTTTTAAAACCATGGAACCCTCGAATGGTTTGGTTTGGAATCAACCTTAAATCTCAGCTCATCCCACTTTCCACTGTGCCAGGCTCTTCCTTCCAGCCTGGCCTTGGGCACTGCCAGGGATCCAGGGGCAGCCACAGCTGCTCTGGACAATCTGTGCCCGTGCCTCCGTTTTTCCAGGTTTCTGATGATTTGTGGATTTCCCGTCGGGCACTGAGGGGTTTTTTTTTGCAGCGAGTGGGAGCAGAGGATCCTCCCGACATCCACAGGGCAGGAGAGGAGAGGGGACAGTGCTGGGGATCGCAGGGGTCCCCTCAGCCTGGGGGCCATCAGGGGGACATTGCCGCCACCCCAACCCCAGGGGCAGCCTGAGCTCCCCGCTGGTGCCACAATGAACCCCCGCCGCCCCTTTTTGCGGGGCCCAAAAAAAGCGACTGCAAAAACTGTCATGCAAAGCCTGCGGCTGCAGCGCCCCGCATGCCGCTCCCGCCCGGCTCCGTCCTGTCCTCGGCTTGCTTTCCCAAGCGGGGGGGAAGAGCATCTTCCACACGTTTGCAAAGCCTCATCCAAAGCCGGGGGTGTGGTTGGTGGTGGTTTTTGCCCATCGAGTCAGGCTGGGGGCACGGTGAGCCCGGGGCAGCGGTGCCCGCCTGGTGCCAAGGGGGGCTGTGGCTCTGTTGCAGGCTCGTCGCGGGGTCCCAGCCCCCTGACCATGGGTGCCCAGGACACCCTGCCCGTGGCCGCCGCCTTCACCGAGACCGTCAACGCGTATTTCAAAGGGGCCGACCCCAACAAGTAGGTGCCGACCCCCGGGGAGTTTTGGGGTGGGTGCTAGGGAGGCTTTTTGAGGGATCGAGGCTTGGGGTGCCTGGGGCAGACATTCCTGGGGTGCCCCGTTTATTTCTGCTGGGGGAAATGGAACTGATGGCTCTTTGTGGGATATTCCTGCTGGAGGAATCTCAGGGAGCAGCACGGGAAGGGTGGCAGGGGGGCTGCACCTCCCCTCCCCATGCCCTCCCTGCCTGGCCAAAACGGGATGGCATTCCAGCACAAATTACCAGGGTTTTCCCACCTTTGTTATAAAAACCTTTAACAGGTAAAACCCCGAAGGGCAGAGCGAAGACAAATTATTTTAACTGAAATACTGAATGACAGCAAAAATAAGAAGCTTTTAACAGGGGCAGTGATATTTAAGAGTGTCCCATTCAGCCCTTGTGCAGTTTCTGCTCTCTCCGAGAGGCTCGGATGTGTCGGGTGGGGAGGGGGGACTGTCCCCACACCACCCCTGCTCCTGCCCCTCCCCGCTGGCCAATTTTGAGCCCCCTTTCCTCCCCCTGGGTCTCTGTGCTGGGCGCTGCAGGTGCATCGTGAAGATCACGGGGGAGATGGTGCTGTCCTTCCCGGCGGGCATCACCCGACACTTTGCCAACAACCCCGCTCCGGCCGTGCTCACCTTCCGTGTGCTCAACTACAACCGGCTGGAGCACGTCCTGCCAAACCCCCAGCTGCTCTGCTGGTAAGCCCTGACCTCCACAATGTTCCAGGGAAAAGCAGCATTCCAGGGAAACAGGGTGTTTGCAATATGGCCTGAGCTGTCTGCCCTGGAAGCACGCCCTGGTTTTGGGAAGGAAACTCTCAGACCTGTAAATACTCGATAAATCCCAGAATGGTTTGGGTTGAGAGATCATCAGGTTCATCCAGTTCCATCCCTGATATCTTCCACTGTCCCAGGGTGCTCCAATCCCCGTTCAGCCTGGCCTTGGGCACTGCCAGGGATCCAGGGGCAGCCACAGCCATGCCAGGGCCTGCCCACCCTACAGGGAACAATTCCTGCCCAATATCCCACCCATCCCTGCCCTCTGGCAGTGTGACCCCATTCCCTGTGTCCTGTCCCTCCATCCCTTGTCCCCAGTCCCTCTCCAGCTCTCCTGGAGCCCCTTTAGGCCCCAAAAGGGGCTCTGAGCTCTCCCAGGATCCTTCCCCTCTCCAGGTGAGCACCCCCAGCTCTCCCAGCCTGGCTCCTGGGAGCAGTTTTGTGGCCTCCTGTGCACTCCACATCCTCCTGCTGTGGGTCCCAGGGATGGGAACAGAGAGGCAGAATCCCCCCACTTCCCCTCCGCCCATGCCAGGGTCTCAGTCCAGGAACCAGGGGATTCTGAATCCCAGCACAAACGGATCAGGACAAGCCAGAGATGTGCGGGAGGGAGCCAAGATTCCTCTGGCTGTGGGATTGAGTGCTTTGGAGAGCAGCCCTGTGATGCCAAGGGTTCCTTCTCCCTCTGTGCAGTGACAGCGTGCAGAGCGACTCCAGCTCCAAGGAGTTCTGGGTCAACATGCCAAACCTGATGACTCACCTAAAGAAGGTATCGGAACAGAAACCTCAAGCCACCTATTACAATGTGGATATGCTCAAATACCAGGTAGGGGGTTTTTTTTGGGAGATAAAACATGACAAAAAAAAAAAACAAAACAAAAAAAAACAAAAAAGAAACCCCAAAAAACCCAACAAACCAAACCGAAAACCCCAAAAATTACCCCAAAAAGTGTGCTGGATTACAGCTGTAAGAAATGGTGTTTCCCTCATGCAGAGTGGAGCTAAAATGAGGTGGGGTTTGTTGTCCCCCTGTCCTTTGTGTGTGGCACTGGGTTGTCTGGTTTTAGACCCAGTCCTAAATTCGGTGGGAATTGGAGGTGTTGCCTCCCAATGCGATGTCCGCGTCTGTAAAATGGGATTTTTCCCTTCAGCCCTATGGAAACTAAATGTTTTTTCTGTCATTTTGGAAGGTATCTGCCCAGGGTATTCAGTCTACTCCATTAAACCTTGCAGTGAGCTGGCGCTGTGACCCTGCAAGCACTGACCTGCGCATCGACTACAAATACAATACTGAGGCAATGACCACTCCGGTCGCTCTAAACAACGTCCAGTTCCTCGTCCCCGTCGACGGAGGAGTAACCAAACTTCAGGCTGTGCTTCCTCCTGCTGTCTGGTAGGGATTGTTCATCCTGATTCTGCTGCAGGAGGGGCTGTGGGTGGGAGTAGGGGCATGCTGGGGATCCAGTTCAACATTTAACCCCACGCTCTGATTCAGTTTTTCTTGCTGTTCCCATAAAAAGGTAGTCAGAGGTGAATGCTGGCAGCAGAGCATCAGCCTTTATTTTGTGTTTTGGCTGCTTTATCCAGTGTTTAGAGGGATGTATGAATATCTCTACCACAGGCACTGGAACAGAACAGCCGAGGCTGTCCCTGGATCCCTGAAAATGTCCAAAACCAGCTTGGATGGGGCTTGGAGCACCCTGGGATAGTGGAAAGTGTCCCTGCCCATGGAATGGGATGAGTTTTGAGGTCCCTTCCAAGCCAAACCAGTCTGGATTCTGGGATTCTATGGAAGGATGCGTGGCTGTCACTGCTGTGGGTGCTGGGATGTTCCCATGCCTGTTACCCATCGCTCCTGCAATCCAAGAGCAGCATTTTCCTTCTCAGCTCACACAATAATAGAATTATTTTGTTTGGAAAAACCTTCTATGACTGTTCAGTCCAGCCACTAACCCAACACTGCCAAACCTAGCAGGTCAAAACCAAATCCAGGCTCTCAAACTGCCCCTTCCCTGGCTCCCACAGCCCTTAGCAAAATTCAAATGACTCCTCAGCAATTTCTGAATTCCTACAGAAACACTCTTCTCCATGTCTTTGCAGGAATGCTGAACAGCAAAGGATATTGTGGAAGATCCCTGATATCTCCCAGAAGTCAGAAAATGGAGGTAATCCTGCAAAAATGCACGTTATTAACTGGGACTGACCCGGGAATGGTGCCAGCACACAGGCCCAGACACGGGGAATCCTTCTGGGGACAAAACTGTTGAAAATGTGCACTCCAAAAGAAAATGTGCACTCCAAAAGCAAATGTGCACTCCAAAAGCAGAGTTGAGTGCCAGCAGTGCTGTTTTGCCAACAGCTGGGCACCACGGTGGGCACTGACACCAGGCTGGGACTTTGGGGTTTGCCACTAGGCTGGGACTTTGGGGTTTGACACCAGGCTGGGACTTTGGGGTTTGCCCAGTCCTTGGCTCCCTGTTCCGGGAGGCCCCATGTGCAGCCCTGTCGGGGGATTGCTGTTTGCCATCCTGTGGAAAGCTCTTCCTATCGCTGGGATGTCTGAAAAGCCAAATCTTGCCGGGAGGATGAGGAGGGTGTGCCTCAACCCCGCCCGGGGGTGCTGCGGGGTCGGGCACGGCCGCAGCTTGGCCTGCTGTGCTTCGGGCATCCCGCTGGGTGCTGGGTGCAGCTCTCTGTGCTCACAGGGCTCTTTTTGGGGTTTCCATTGTGGATATCCCGCTGTGTGCTCCATGCTCACAAGGCCCTTTTTGGGGTTTCCATTGTGGATATCCCGCTGTGTGCTCCACACTCACAGGGCCCTTTTTGGGGTTACCATTGTGGATATCCTGCTGTGTGCTCCATGCTCACAAGGCCCTTTTTGGGGTTTCCATTGTGGATATCCCGCTGTGTGCTCCACACTCACAGGGCCCTTTTTGGGGTTGCCATTGTGGGTATCCCGCTGGGTGCTGTGTGCTCACAGGGCACTTTTTGGGGTTTCCCTTGTGGGTATCCTGCTGTGTGCTCCATGCTCACAGCGCCCTTTTTGGGGTTACCATTGTGGGTATCCCACTGGGTGCTCACAGGGCCCTTTTTGGGGTTTCCATTGTGGGTATCCTGCTGGGTGCTCCATGCTCACAGAGCCCTTTTTGGGGTTTCCATTGTGGGTATCCCGCTGGGTGCTCCATGCTCACAGAGCCCTTTTTGGGGTTTCCATTGTGGATATCCCGCTGGGTGCTCCATGCTCACAGAGCCCTTTTTGGGGTTTCCATTGTGGGCATCCCGCTGGGTGCTCCATGCTCATAGAGCCTTTTTTGGGGTTTCCATTGTGGGTATCCCGCTGTGTGCTCCATGCTCACAGGGCCCTTTTTGGGGTTACCATTGTGGATATCCTGCTGTGTGCTCCATGCTCATAGAGCCCTTTTTGGGGTTTCCATTGTGGGTATCCCGCTGGGTGCTCATTTTTGGGGTTTCCCTTGCAGGCGTGGGCTCGCTGCTGGCCCGGTTCCAGCTGGCTGAAGGGCCGAGCTCGCCGGCCCCGCTGGCCGTGCAGTTCACCAGCGAGGGCAGCACCTTGTCCAGCTGTGACATCGAGCTGGTGGGTGCCGGCTACCGCTTCTCCCTCATCAAGAAGAGGTTTGCAGCAGGTGGGTGCCTCTCCCGTGGTTCTTTGGTCCCCTCCTTTTTTCTCGGATTTCAGGGATGTCAGGTGTTGGAATGCTGGGTGGGGACGGAGGGACAGCAGCTCCCCCGCATGAAATAAATCCCGCTGCCTCTTAGAGCTTTGGATTTCATGGCTCATTCCTACTCCTGCATGAAAGGCAAGGGCTGGGATCTCCAGGGCATCTCCAGGAAAAGCTTTTCCCCCATTGCTGCAGAGAAATACGAGGATTTTTCCTTGTATTTGCTTTGGAGAAAGCCGAGGATTTTCCCACGTGCGGTGGATGTGGGTGCAGTTGGAGTGGGCAGCCCGTCCCTGCCCCCAGCTGATTTCTGATCCCATTTCCAGGTAAATATTTGGCGGATAACTGATGGAAGCTTATGCCAGTCTATGGAAAATACTATGGAAAATACGCAAGGACTGCTGTGCGTGGAACGGGTTTTAATTACGGTTTAAGGAAAATGAACTAAATCCTGCACTCGGGACATTTCTGTTGGAAGTGTCGACAACTTTCAGCATTTTTTTTCCTTGGAAAACACCGTCTTGACCAGTCCTCCAGTATTTACTTCTAGATGTAACATTGTTAATGGTTTTAAAATGTAATTATTGTATTTGTAAATTGTACTCATTCCAGTAAGGCTGTATTTTGGCAGTTAGACACTTGAGTTTTAGCATTTTACCATTCATGAAATGGATGTAATTCAAACTGTGGTATATAAATCTAATAGTAGTACTGTTGAATGGCACAATGCTTACAGAGGTAGATTACATTTTGTCAATATATTCAATTTAAATACGATACCGGTAGCTGTTACGAAGGGGGTGCCTCATCAAAAGAGAGTTCAGGAGAACCCACAGGTTGATTCCATTTTCCCTCAGTCCTCAGTACGTCTCGCAGCGATCAATAAAAAGCTCGACCTTCAGGTTTAGATGGTTTAACTCCAGAAAAATATTGTTGGAAAAGTGGAGGTTCCTAGGACAATCTCCCAGGGGAAAAAAAAAAATCTCACTTCTGCAAGGAGTATTTATCCAAATTTCCAGCCCCGTGTTCTTTTTCAGCTGCAGACTCCCTGTTGGAATCCAGCAGCGCTTCCCTGGCCCAAGGCTGTGGATTTTTCAGGGATCCAGCTGAGGAAAGGAGCAGCAAAAAGGCTGGGTGGTAACTCTGAACTCACAGAACGCCACTGCTGCATTGAAGGATGCATTTTCCGAGCCACCTCTGATGTTCTGTTGCATTTTTACGTTGCTTCACTCGCTTTTTCTGCCTTTGCCCCCTCGTTTTTGAAAGGTCTACGGGTTTAGAAAATGCTTTAAAGAATTGCAGCCCCACCTGCCTCTCTGTTTTAGCTCAGGCAGGGAAGTGGGTGTGGAAAAACGCTGGGAAGCAATTCCCAGGGAGCAGGAGCAGCCCAGGGGGGACCCCAGCTCACCCAGCTTGGGAGCAGCTGTCCTGTAAAGATGGGAAAACACATGGAAATGCTCAACTGGAGGCTGGAGGACAAAATATTGTCCCTCTGTGTTTTCCCTGAGAGCTGCTGTCCCACTGAGCGCTGCTCATTCCCATCCTGCTCCTGGCAGCACGGTGACAGTGTCGGTGGCATTATCTGTGAGGATGAGCTCGTTAAATGGGAGAATTCAGCAATATTGGAATCACCAAAAAGAAGGAATCTTTGTGAAATTAAACACAGAGAAGCACAGGAGCATCTGCTGATGGGGGTGCTGGGACTTTGTGAATGTGTAAAAGGACAAAAAGTGCTGATTTTATGGTCACAAATGTTGCCAGGATTGGGGTTGTGCATTGTGGTGGAAAACAGCCTGGGCATTTTGGGAAGTGCTCGCTCACGGAGCAGTTGGATGCAGGAAAACAGATCTGTGCCCTTCTTAAAAGCAAAGAAGGGAATGTGAGGATGTTTGAGGTGTGAGGGGGTGTGTGTGCACAAAAGGCAGCAGCAGGAAAGGAAAGCACAGCTCCCTCCTCGGCAGATTCGGGGATTTGTGCACTCCCCAGTGCTTCTGGGTTCCACTCCAGTAAGGATTCTCCCCCGAAATGGAAATTTCTACAAAATTGTAACCCACCCCTTTCTGACACAGAAATCTAGGGCAAACCCTACAACTCGGTTTCTTGATGTGTACAGTAGTTCCAAACCCATCCTTCCAAAAGGGATCTGTGGCATAGGCCTGCAAAGAGCAGTTTTATAATGTAAATATGACCAGATCATAGAGATTTACTTTATATTGCATTGGAAAGACAAGGTGTTTACATTAGCATTGGGTTTTTGAGTGCTTTCAGGACGGAAAAACCCATAACCCAAAGCTCCCAAGCTCATCCTACCTGAGCTGTCAAACAAAACAGAGGTCACTATTTTGGGATGCAGCTCTCACGGCCTGGGTAAAGGGATGGGAACAGTCTGGGACGCTGTGTCCCATTTCTGGGACAAGCTGGTCAGCAGGGCCATGGGGGATGTGCCAGCATTGTCATCTCCACAGGGACAGAGTCCCTGCTCCAGCCAGGGGCAGGTGACACCAAATCTGTGACACCAACCCTGTGACACCAATCCTGTGGCACTGGGACCACAAGCAGCAATTTGGGACAGGTTTTTCCCTACAACTCTTGCTCGTTTTTGGCACAGCGTTTTCCCAGAGTTTCCCAGGGAAGTTGGTTTTGTCGGGTGTTTGTCTGGGGAGAGCTCCAGGCTCCAGAGAGGGCCTTGTAGTGTTCAGGGCATTCAAGCTCTGCAGGCTTCACCCCGGCTTTTAGGCAGGAAAATCTGTGTGTTTTCAGGGAGTTTTCTGTTTGGTGCTGCCTGCCCATGAGCAGAGAGCAGCTGTGGCAGCAGGGAGGTGAAACTGCAGTGACTCAGTTCTGTGGGAAGTGCATTTGATACAGATCCCAGACTGGTTTGGGTTGGGAGGGACCTTCAAAATCACCCAGAGCCACCTTTGCCACGGTAGGGACATCTCCCACTGTCCCAGGGTGCTCCAAACCCCAATGTCCAGCCTGGCCTTGGGCACTGCCAGGGATCCAGGGGCTGCCCACCCTCCCAGGGAACAATTCCTGCCCAAAATCCCATCCATCCCTCCCCTCCTATCATTTTGATACCATTCCCCCTTGTCAGCAACCTCTCCCAAAGGAATTTTCCCCCCGGGAATTCAGCAGAGTCACACACCTGCAGGGTCAAGGTCACACTGACAGGGCAGGAGGGGTTTTCTCCTTCAGACTCGGAATTTGCCATGGTAGGGGGAGGAAGGGATTTTTTCGCACCCTTTCTGCTGTTTATTGCAAACAGTGGCAATTCTCAGCCAGCTCATGGTGCTCGTCTCAGGAGTCATTTCAGAGCAGTTTTCTACTTTCACAATATTTCTTAATAACTAGGAAATCTCTCAATAGTAGGAAATGGCACCAAATAATGAGCTTTTCACTTGATGTCTACACTTATTCTTAAATATCACTGCCCTCTCTAAAGCTTCTTATTCATTCAGTATTTCAGTTAAATTCATTTGCCTTCAGTCTGCCTTTTTGGGCTTTAGCTATAATTTTTTAAAACACGGGTGGGAAAACCCTGGAAGTTTCTGTGAGAATGCCATCCTTTTCAGGAGGATAGGAAGGATGGGGATGGGGAAAAAAGGTGCAGCCCCCCTGCACCCTTCCCATGCTGGTCCCCAAAATTCCTCCAGCGGGAGCATCCCACAAAGAGCCACCACCTCCCTTTCTCCCAGCAAAGGAATTTTTAAATGGCTGGAGTGCACTGAAAAGGTGACAGATTTTTAAATTACCTGAGAGAGAGTCAAACATTTTTTCCCTATCCTTTTGTTGCTTTTCTGTGGAAATATCTTGGTTAAAACACTTAATTGTTAAGCTTGTCATGACCAAAATATGTAATATCATCTTGTCACCCTTTCCTGGTAAGAAATTACTGTCTCAAAGACTTCATTTTATAGCTAGAATTCTTCTGTTCTTCTTTTCCTCACGATTTCCCAAGGAAATTAATCCATGTAGAGCCGGGGATGTTTTATGATAATCAGGATTATTTCAGTCAGGATTTGAATTCCTACTTTGCTGCAAGACTAGGAAAAGATTTTCAGGAATACCCCCTGCTCCTGCCTGGCTTCCCCTGTCCCTTGAGAAGGGATGGTGCTGCTGGAAATGGTCCTTGGAACCATAAATTAACAGTGCTGGTGCTCTCCAAAGGGTTGTGGATGGATGGAACACATAGATCCTGGTGAAGGGTTTGGGATATCTCCTTCCTCTGTCAGAAATTTGTGGGGCAGCAGGAATCACCGTGGATGTGCTGATGCAAAAAGGGTTTTTTCACTCCCAAGCGTTGCAAGGTTGATGAAATCCTCTGGATGCTCAGATGACATAAAACACACGGAGATGTGTCGTGGTCTGAGCCAGGAACTGAGCTGGGATCTGCCAGGAGAGCCCAGGACGTGGCACAACCCCACTGTGACACCCCAGCAGCAAATCAGAAACGCCCAGGTATCACCCCGGGCCATTTTACAAAGTCCCTCATGTATAAAATGTTTATAAATATTTGTGGATGAAGATACACAGCTAAAAAAAAAATTCTATTTTTAAGATTTAAGTTAAATAAGTTAATGAATGGCTGGCCTTTCCTGCCTGAACGTGCAATGAGATATATGAAACCTTTAGTCTACGATGGCCTAGGTACTGCTTAGTCTGTGATGAAAACTTTGCTGCTTTCCTACTGTTCTCAGAGAAAAATATTAAAAAAAAAAGAAACCTCTAAAAGACGTACAGGTTTGTTGCACAGGGACTCCTGCAGCGAAGCTTTGTATTTGACCACTGGTAATATGAATGTGTTGTATTGACTCGTCGAAGATAATCATGAAACAACATATTTTAAATGTTACTTGCCTTATAGATTAGAGTACGACTATGTGGATATCATTTTTGTAAATACTGTTTTTTATAAATGGCTCTCCTCCATCCTCCCCGCCACCCATTTCACCGACTCTCAAATATGCAATTATTGACCATGCAGAACGTCGTGACTGAGAAATCCCCACATCAGAACAAAGTTTATCCATTCTATACATAAGAACCACACAAAGTACCCAACTGAGTTGCAATTTAAATGTGATTATTATTTTTTTTCCTTGAAAATAAACAAAAAAATGTAAAACATTTCTTTTTTTTTTTTCTGAGTTTTGCTTCCATGTGCAAGAGAACCCAGAGGAACGGGCAGAGGTGTTGAAGGGTGACCCCAAAAAGGGGCCTTTACCCCAAAAAAAGGGTTTATGTCCCAAAAACTATCATTGCAGCAGGAGTGTCCCATGGGACCCACAGGGTGGGGACTTTGGGGTCCTCACGAGGCCTTGAGGATATAAAGGAGCTGTGGGGACATGTGGGGAATGTGGGGAGCTGGGCAGGCTCTGGGAATTTGTGGGAATATGTGGGAATATGTGGAAGTTATGGGACCATGCAGGGACCTGTGGAAGCCATGGGGACTTCTGGGGACAGTAAAGGGACACAGAAACCTGTTGGAAGAAACAGGGACATGTGGGATTCACGGGAACCTGAGGGGACTGCAGGGACACAGCAGGGCTTGAGGGGACTGTAGGGATGAAAGCTGTGGGGCCATGAGGAGGCTGTGGGAAGCTGTAGGGACGCTTTGTGGAAGCTTTGGGGACACGCAGGGCCCTGTGGAAGCCGTGGGGACCAGTGGGAAACAGTGGGAACTGTAGGGACACGTAGGGACCAGTGGAAGCCATGGGGATGCATGGAAACTGTAGGGATCTGTGGAAGCTGTAGGGATGTGTGGGAGCTCTAGGGATATGTGGGAACTGTAGGGATCTGTGGAAGCTGTAGGGATCTGTGGGAGCCATGGGGACCTCTGGGGACAGTAAAGGGACACAGAGACCTGTGGGAAGAAACAGGGACATGTGGGGGTCACAGGAACCTGAGAGGACTGCAGGGACACACGGGGACCTGCGGAAGCCGTGGGGTTATGAGGAGGCTGTGGGGAGCTGTAGGGACGCTTTGTGGAAGTTTTGGGGACACGCAGGGACCTGTGGAAGCCGTGGGGACCCGTGAGGGCTGCGGGGACACGCGGGGACGGGCGGACACTGTAGGGAGCTGTGGGGAATGGGAACTACAAAAAGCCTAGAGGATGGGAATGGCGGGGAACAGGAAAGCGGCGGGATAAGGACGGGGATCGGGAATCGGGGTTAGGAAGCGGATCGGGGCGGGGAAGGGAAGGCGGGGAGGGGAAGGGGAAGGCGGCGGGCGGACCCCGCTCCGGCACCGCCTCCCCTCAGCAGCTGGGAGCGATGGAGAGCGGTGAAATTCCCCCTGAGCCCGCCGTGGATGGATCCGGCTCGTCTTTCCAAAGCCCGTCAGCGCGGCTGTGCTCCCCCGAAGCCGAGCCTGGCCTGGCGGGGCCCGCCCGGCGCTTCCCGGCGGCGGCTGTGGACGCCATCCTGAGGGAGGTGCTGGGCAGCGCCCTGAGGGAGCAGCGCTACGAGCCGGGGCCGTGCCGGGAGGCGGCCAAAGCCATCGCTGAGGTGGGACCGCCACCGGGACATTTGTCATCGTGCCCCCGTGGGGTGGCAGGGAGGGGGAGCCCCCAAAAGTCCCCCAAAATAGCGATAAAGTGTAAGGTAAAGGCGGGAGACGGCTGTCGAGATGCCCCAAGGGTTGCTCAGAGGGGGATGCAGGCATGAGGTAGTGAATAGATTTGCAGACTGGTTTGGGTTGGGAGGGATGTTAAATCCCATCCAATGCCACCCCAGCCATGGGCAGGGACACCTTCCACTGTCCCAGGGTGCTCCAAACCCCAATGTCCAGCCTGGCCTTGGGCACTGCCAGGGATCCAGGGACAGCCACAGCTGTGCCAGGGCTGCCCACCCTCCAGGGAACAATTCCTGCCCGAAATCCCATCCATCCCTCCCCTCATATCATTTTAACACCATTCCTCCTTTAATACCATCCCCCCAACAGTCCAGCTTTGCACACACACATGGTCTCACCTGTTTTTTTTCTCTGCAGGTTGTTCAGGCGCGGGTCCAAGAGCTGGTGGTGCCCAGGTACAAGATCGTGGTGGTGACACACATCGGGCAGCTGGGCCAGCAGAGCCTGCAGATCGGGAGCAGGTGCCTCTGGGACCCCACCAGTGACACTTTCTCCTCCTATGTGTACAAGAACACTTCGCTGTTTGCTGTGGCAAATGTCTACGGTGTGTATTTTGAGTAGGGAGGCAGTGCAGTTTAATAACAGGAGAAATGAGGGTTCAGCCTAACTCTTCTCATCTCTGTTTTGAGAACGTGTGTGAAGGACCAAGATGCTCTCACCTGCTGTGAAATGTGAGCTGTTGGGTGAGTGTAATAAGGGTATTTCCCAGAGTTTTCTCTGGGACACATTTTGCACCTGATTGCTGCTTTCAGAACTTACCCTGTAGGGGAGATATTTTCTGAATATTCCTTGTAAGTAATGTTTTCTCTGTTCTCCTTCAGGAAACATTACTGGAAGTATCTGGATTAGAGAATAATCCATGGGTTTTGCCTGCCCAGTTTTGGAGCTGGTGCTGAGAGTCCCAGGTTTCTCCTGGTGCAGAGATGGGGTTTGGCTGACCTTGCAGTGCTGCCTTGCTCTGATTCTAAAACCAGGCTTTTTGCTACCCCTATTTCCCAGCTAAAACCTGCTGTTAGATTTTTCCTGAGTCAGAGAACAAACTTATTATAAATTGCTTATTTTATTACATTTTATGTGCCAAGCTTAAACCAGAACAGTATTTAGTTGGAAAGAAATACTTCATGTACTCATGACTAAAAGTTTGCCTCTAACCCACTGTAAACACTGTGAAATGCACCCGAAGCCACTTGCTGGTGTGCACTGTGACATTTAAAAGGGTAAAGCTAGAATTAAAGAACACAACTGAACGAAATGTGGTTTATGTCATGATTATTTTAATCCCTGGAGGCTGTGACACTGGGCTGCTGCATTTCAGCACAGGGAGCTGATCTCTCTCCTGCTGCAGCCCACGTTGCAGCAGGATGTGGTGAGCAGCTTGGCCGCCTCACGCTTGTTCAGCACAGAAACTTTGCTGCTGTTTTGCAAGTCCTGCTCAGGTTTGACGTCCTGGGGTTCTTCGCTGTGGATCCCCAGCCCCTGCTCTGTGTGTGATGAGAAGTCAGCGTCACCCTCGTCCTCGTGTGGGAAAGGCTGGGGGTTTTCACTCTCTGTCACAGAAAAACGAGAAGCTACAAGTTAAAAGTCGTGGGAAGATGAGTAATTTATGCTTTTTATCTTTACTAGAAAGGCAGACTAACCTAGAGCCAGGGAGCTGAGTGTTACCCTCTAATGTGAGCACCACATCACTGACTCCTCACACACAGCAGATGTGTGAGGAACAATCAGATCAGCCTGGTAAAACCCAGGAGTTTAGGGATTTGTATGTTCTGTGTTGCCTTGAGTCTGACACTGATATATTTGCTTCTCCAGGAAAAACTGGGATTTGCTGTGTCAGAGGCTCTTGACCAGCATGCTAAGCTGGACCTGTGGGTTTCCTGAAATGCAGGTTTTGCATTAAGACATCGTCTACCCCAGGATTTCAAAGTTCTGGGTATTCCCAGAAACTGTACTCACAATTCAGCTGTAACTGAGCCACCTCAGAACAGCTGAGCACTGCTTGTGGAGTTTGTAAAGTTTAGAAGAAGGGGTTCTTCAGCAGACTTTGGGAAGGGGGTTGCAGGTGTTAATGCTTTTTATGTTTGTTAAAAGCTGCTGCTACAAGAGAACTTTCCAAAAATGCAGATGTAGGAAGTGCAGAAAGCCTCTGTTCCTGTCACCTGCCTCAGTTATTTTCTTGTTCTCTCTATTTTCATCTGTCAGAGTACAAATTCCTAGCAGGGCATGCAATGGTTGAATTTTCTGACTATCCAAAAACATGCTAATAAGTATAAATATACACAAAAGCATCTGAAGGGTACTTAAATTGCAGAGTAAATATTCAACATGCTTTATTAATAATATTTTTAAGTTGTAGTAAGGTTCCTGGTTTCTAGTGGGGAAAATGAAGACCACAGTAAGACACTTGCACTGACTTCAGTGAAATTTGTCACTGACACTTAAATGGTGATGGCAGAGAGACTTTCAGTGGTAGCCTTGGCTTGAATCCTGTTCCTCAGGTGAGCTTGGCAAATCTCAATGATTTCTCTTTAGTGAAAGAGCCCAGGAAGCTGAGCCAGCCAAGCTGCAGGGATTGGGAAGGGAGGGAAGGTGAGGAGCTGCAGCTCTGCACTGGCTGTGTCCCAGCACAGCATGCACTGCGGGCACTGGAGCTGCACGGATTGAGGGCAGCAGGGGATGTGCTGCTCCCCAGTGCTCTCAGATCCCCTCGGGTCCCTTTGGATCCCCTCGGATCCCCTGGGATGAGGTGCAGCAGGCAGGAAGAGCCCCTGTTCTTCAATCAGTACTCACCACCCAGGCCATGGTAAGCAGTGAGGTGCCTCCTCCAGCGCGAGCCGCCGCACGTGAACACCACGGCCCTGATGAAGTCTCTCCCGCAGAGCCTCACCGTGTTCCCTTCCCCTTTTCCTTCCTGTGCCAGGAGCAGGAGAACCAGGCAAGCCAGGGCCACTGCTGTGCTCCTCATGCTGCCAACGTGGTGCTTCCGAGCTGGGTGTGAGCAGGGCAGAAAGGATGGAGTGGGGAATCCTGCTGGAACATTCCCATTTATACCAACAATCCGTCCACTCCACTGGGTAACAGCTCACTCGGAGGGTGACTTAATGTTTGCCAAAACCAAATAAACTGCTTGTTTCTGGACATGTTTGAAGTGCTTTGGCACCTCAGTCAGGTGTTAAAGGATTTTCAAAGTCAGTGTAGCTGCTTTACTAGGAACATATGAGGTGTAACATGTTTATGGGGTATGGGCTTGGGTGGATGCAGTTAATGTGTGTTCTGCAGGAACAAAAGGTTGTTTATGACATGATTTGTGCTTAATGGATTTGGTGTCTGTGTTCCTCACATTGGTGTTGCACAGCCTGATGCCCAGTCCTGACTGGAGTCCTTTTGTGTTGGTGATCCCAGAGGAAAATGGAATGAGCTCCTTCCCGTGATGTCTGCATCATGCACCTCTTCACTGCCCCACCTTGTTCACCGCTGCCGGTGGATGACTGGGGGGAAATCCCTGCCAGTGCCAGGCACTGCTGAGAAAATCCAGTCCAAAGCAGGTTTGGTGGCACATGTGGGTATCCCAGCCAGGATTGCCAGTGTGTCCAGTGACAGGATCTGATCCTGCAGCACTCAGAGCTGAGTCACCTGCTGTGGGAGTAGAGGTTGGTTACAAGTTACTGCTTCCTAATGTTGTTGGCGTCAGTCTCTTTAAGTTTCTATAACAAATCCTTGCAATAAAATGCCTTAAGGAGGAATTATGTGGTCAGAAATTCCATGTTTAAGGACAACATACATGAGAAACTTTGGAGATATTGAGCCTTTCCTGGCACCACCAGGACTTTCCAGCACCATAATGTTACAGTTAATTAGTTTTCACTGCATTACAGCCTTGACAGAAAGCTTGTTTTTAGCCAGTAAGTAAACAGTCATGGGCATGAATGGAAAATACAGGGTGTGTTTTGGTCAGAATTGTAATAATAGTCAACAAATGATTCACCTTAATGAGTGTCTTTCTTTGAAATGCAGCAAGATGAATTTTATGTCAGGGGGAAGTTTGCACATTCCCTGCCAGACATGCAGCACGCAGAAGGAAGTGGCTGTTAATGCCTCACAAATGATCCTTAATTCAGTGCTGTGTTTGAATGTTGGGGTTTATTGTCAGGATAATGAGAGAGGCTGAATGTTCTACATCTATAAAATGCACATTTCCATACATGTTGTGCTCATTGGGCTGCAGGGCTATAACTTGTGCTTCATCACTCCTCTGGAGATGCTCCCTGTTTCCTGTGGGCAGGAAGTTCCTGAAAATCTTCCAGGTGGGTGTTTTGTTCTTTTCTTCTGTTCTGCCCCTCAAAAAAGCCAGCTTAGGCAGCCAAACACTGCTTGCTTCCAACCCAAGGAGACAAGACCCTGGGGTTGAAAAATAAGGGGATAAAGGCCTAAAGAGAATATTCCAGAGAAGGCCATCCATGTATGAACACTGATGGTGCAATGAGGGGACTCCCAGCGGGAAATGTGGAGCATTTGGAAGAAGTTCCTAAACAGTATGGCTTCAAAAAGAAACTTTAATGATTAAAAAAGGATAACCAGTTTGTGTTCATACTACTGCAAGTCTCTCCTGCTGCTTCCCAGTGGAGAAGGGACATCAGCTGCTGTTACACAGCTCTAGCAGGAGCAACAATGTCTCGCAAGGAACCAACCTGGAAAATAAGAGGAGAAAGAGCTAGTTCTTCCTTGGAATTCTGCTAATTCCAAGCTGATTTCTGTGGCTATATCTCCTGGAAAACAGCACTTCTTGGAGGCCAGGTTGGGTTGCATTTGTGCTGTCATACTTGACAGCATGCAAGCATTTATCTTGTCTATAAAGGAAATTAATTCCCAGTGGTGTGGCAGCAGGAGAGCAGGAACCATCTCAGTTTTAACTGGAACTGTGATCCCACTGTTCCAATATTCCCTAGCTGGCTGTTTCTCAGAATTCCCTTCCTGAGGAATGAGGCCCAGAGCAGGCCTGGCCCTCTGCCACAGCCATACCTTGGTTTTGGGAGCAGCCAGGTCGTGCAGCTGCCACACTCCGACGTCCCCAGAGCTGTCCCCCAGGAGCAGGCACTCAGCATTCTTGGCAAAGAGCACAGAGGTGAGATTCCCTTCAGAGCAGGTAGCACAGGAGAGCACAGGGTTGAAGCTGTAAGCCAACAATTCATGGGTACCATGCATTTCCAGCTGAAAAGCTGCACATTGCACTTGCTGTGTGCTAGATTCTCTTAAACATTGGGAAGTGAGGCAGTGTTTGGTTTGGGCTCTGCCAGAACAAAAATTCCAGCTGCTGTTTACTGTGGTATCCTGGTTATCTAAAATCTATCCTATCTGGAGGGTGGTGGTTAATATTTTTATTGGATGAAAGATTTGCTGGATGTGGCAGGGCTCTGGATCCACCAGGGCTTCACACTGTCAGTAATACAAAATCCAAATCAGCTGGA
Source organism: Malurus cyaneus samueli (assembly GCA_009741485.1). NCBI lineage: Eukaryota > Metazoa > Chordata > Aves > Passeriformes > Maluridae > Malurus > Malurus cyaneus. The sequence continues at coordinate 29,685,936 of CM019221.1, forward strand.
CAAAGCCATAGGTAATTGACTCATCGCAACTTCAGACCATCCAATCTTGATCAAACTAGCTCAGTTTTGTTATTTTCCCTTCTAACAATGCCATAATTTCTGCAGGAAAATGGCAGGTTTATACTTTATCAGCTTCAGGAGGTTTCCAGCTCCTTCTTTAAGCCCAGATCTCTGGTATCTCATGTGCTTTTACACAATGAGTATTTCAAAATGCAACAGTTTGAGCAAAGTGTGGAGCTGTAATGATCTGATAACACTGCTGAGGTAACAACGTGTGGCAATTCAATTTCAGAATCATCCTGGAGAAAAGGCATTACTCACATGCTGGCACTCAGATCCCAAATCTCCACCCTGCTTTCATGGACTGCTGCGTAGATGAAGGCTGATTTTGGGGCCCACTTGATGTCATGAACAGAATCTGTGGCAGTGGTGAAGGTCACAAGGGGGGTGTGGGAATCTCGGTGCCATAAAAGAGTGTTCCAGTCAGCAGAGCAGCTGAGGAACATGTCTGTGCTGGAGGGATTCCAGGCAACTTTGTACACAGGACCCTGTTTGGGGAGAAATCAAACAGAACTTGGTGTTGCTGTAGAGCTACAGAACCCATTCCAGAGCTCCTCAGCCTTTGTCCCAGAGGTCAGACTCTTTAACTGTACAGGAAAATCAGATTGCTGATTGCTGTCTTAAAATAAAATCAGGACTAAAGCTTTAAACCAGTTCATAGTTTTAAGAAAGTACTTGGGGAAATCCTTAGTGTAAAAAGTAATCCTGTAAGACTGTGATGCTTTATGCTATAGGAATTATTCCTAATATAAAAGAATAAGATTCAGATTGTTGCAGATGTTGTGTTTACCAAATGTAAGCAAAAAAATTATTAAATTTTTTATTTTAATTGAACAGCTCCCGCTGTCCTTGTTTACAGTGGATCACTCACCTTGTGGCCTCTGTATGTCCCCAGAATCTGCTCCTTGCCTGAGCAAGAGCAGCAGTAGATGTGGCCCTCTTCTGTTCCAATAAGATAAATACCAGGATCCTGCAAGAAAAGGAGAAGTAGCCCAGGTTGGATGATTTTATCACTGATGCAGAAATCATCCAAGGCTGGAGGAGTTTGACAGAGCCAAGGAGGAGCTCCCATGAGTGCTGAGTAAAAAGTGAGACCACAACATTGCACATTTGCTGGGTGTGTTCTCCAACAGTGCTCAGCTTATGCTGGGGCTTTTGACTCTGGAAAATCCTGGATTTTCAGCCATCCATGTGGAAAATGCATGAATTCTTCAAGTGCTCTGTGGAGGAAGTATTCAGCTGGAGGAAGAGAAGCACAGCTGAGACCTGGAGATGTTGAACAAACTCTCCCAGCCTTGGCCAACACGCAGAGGGAACTGCCCTGGGACCTGCCCAAGGAAATGTGAATAACATGGCTGGGAGGACAGGGCTTGTTTTACTATTTCACCCATTTGGGGAAAATTTATTAGTTAAGAAGTAATTTGCTTCAACATTAATATGCTTTAAATACCAGTGGCAAGTCCCTGGCAAGTTCCCATTAAGGCAGCTCCAGCTGAGCATCCCACCTCTGCTGCAGAATTTTTGTGGCTGAAACTCAGCCAGGATGGGCTTTCTGGGCCTACCTCTGGATGGAAGTCGAAGCACATTCCAGCTGCCTGTTGAGAAATGGGAGCTTCACTTTTCCTTTCTCTCTCACCTGGCAGCTTTTTCTTTGTACTTTCTCTTCGCTTGATTTTCATCAGATCTGTGTGAACAGCAGGAGGGTTTGTCAAACGGGTGTGAGGAACTCGTGCTGCTTTGGGATGCCCAGCAGCTCTTTCTGTTCTGTGGGATAACTGGTGTAAGGAATGTCAGTTGAAATCACAAGGAGCAGTTTCAGGTGCTCACCTGAGCAATCCAGCCGTTGCTGTATGAGCCACTCTGTCATTCGCCCATCTGCTGAGATGCAAATCAGCTTCTCTTTTTTGTCACCTCCTGTTGCACCTCTGCCCTGTTCCACCCACCTCAGCTGCCACACAGAACCTGTGTGTTTATTTAAGGATGCACTGGGACAAACAAATGCACACGGTAAATTGTGTATGAGCAAAGACAAGGCAACAGATTTGAAAAATAATTAAGCTTCCACTTTGTAATGAGCATCAAACCTTATGACAGAAATGTTTGGCTTTTCTTTTAAAAAATGGTCTGAACATTGGTTGTTTTCTCCAGGAAAATGTTTCCTTTATTAAACATGTTTGGTATTTAGTTTTAGGGCACTGTTTGTGTGCTGCCACCTTCCAGTAACACCTGCCCCATGAGATCAATGTGCATCTTGTAGGAAACCTGGAGCTGCCTTAGGGCAAGCATTTCCCTAATCACCCTCCCATCCCCTCTCTCATTTTCTTCTTAATTCCTGCCCACCCCTCACCTGTTTTGATGTTCTCCCTATTTTTGGCAAGTGGGATCAGAGAGAAAGCCCCAAATGCTACCACTGGTCTGCCATAAGGATTTATTATCCAGGGCTGGATTGTCTTACTTAGGACATGGAGAACAAATGATAGGTGGGGGTAATTTGCTGCAATTCCTGTAAAGGTGAGGGAACAGCACTCCTTCACTGCCCCTTTCCCAAGGTTTATTTGCTCAGAGGAGCCCAGGGTGGGAGGGATGGGGGCTCAGAGCCTGACCTGCTGTCCAGCAGAGCGGTGTCATCCCGGCTCCGGACATCGTAGACAGCCACACATCCATTGGCCATCCCAACTGCCAAGAGGTGGGGGCTGCCCAGGGAGAAATCCACAGCGGTGACACCGTGCTCACAGTGGAAAATGCGCTCGGGCCACTGCCCAGGAGAGAAACACAGCATTCATTATTAATTCACATCTCTCTTCTCAACACTGGGCACTGAATTACTGCTGGAAAACTCCAGTGATGGTGGTCACAGTGATTAGAAATGATTCTCTGTTCTGACTGGCTCCATGTATTTCTTTATGGAACTGATAAAATTAGGAAAAATATAGAGATTGTGCAGAAATATGATGCTGGAAAATAAGTTAGGAGAGGCTGTTCCAAACCAAATACCTAAAAATGTTTATGGTAACAGCAGGGAATCATGAGAGTATTTGATGTGGTAAAGATGCCACAAAGATTTGACTCTGCCTGGTTTAAATTAGTCTGATACAGTTTTGGCCAAATGAAATTTGTAGAAGAAATCAAAGGGAACTTGTGTAATTTATGGCAATCAGAGGTTTTTACTGGGACACTTTACAACTGAGATTTCCAAATTTTTTTAATGGCTTTTTTTTAAAAGGATCTGTTTTCAGATGGGCCTGCAGAGGTGTGAATGTTGCTGTGACATTTCCTCTCTTTTTGACAGTGTTGTGTAGAAGTTAGATAATTGTAGTTAAAAGGGAGACAAAGCAGAAATTGTGCAGAGAAAAGCACATTGCAGCAAAAGCAAACAAAGAGGCTCGTTACCATGGGGTTCTTCAGTGACCAGCAGCAAGCCAGGCCTTTCTTCTGATCCTGAGAAACAAACTCTCTGTAACCAACTGCTAAGAGATCCTGCAAGCACAGAGACACAGGGACAGCTCAGCTCAACTTGGGGCTCAGTCCATTTCCAAAGGCACTTTTGTGTTAACAGAGACCTTCAGGGCAAAGCCTGGGCAAACAAAGCTCGTGTCCTCTGCAGGGAGGAGAGGGATAGATTATTCTAGAACCACATTTTAATGTGCATTATTTAATGGAATACATAAGAATAATTCTCATTTTCTCTCTCAAGGTTACTCTAAAAGGAGCTTCAGTGAGCACCTCAAACTCCTGACTTTAAGCTTCCCACAGTGCAGTGAATTCCCTTCATTCCTTTCCATGGACAGAAGTAAAGAACAGCAGCAAGACTTCAGCCTTTAGCTCCACTAATTCTTCTTTTCCTGCATTCAGCAAGTAGTTTGTGAAAGTCACACTTTAAAAGTTGCTGCTTGTTTGCCCTGTATTCTAAGACTGAAATCTCTAAATGTGTCCAACTTTTTAATATCTGGAGATCTGGTGTACTAAAAGTATGAAATGGTCTTTATTTTTTTTCCCGTCCTGGATTTCTGTTTTTCATCCTCAGCTGCTTTTTCCTTTCTTCCACTCATTATTTTTGTTTGCCCATAGGTGAGTTCTGTGGGGAAACCTGAGCTTTTACATTATCAGATTAAAAAAGGTTTGGCTTCTGTGCTGTTATTGTACATCTTACACTTAAATTTTGGGGAATGCTGCTTTTTTTGGGAGGTTACTATTAACAATGAGGTGTCTAAACTATCACAAACCTATCAATGATAATAAAGTTTAGCAGCAGGGATTTAAATTTCAATTCCAGAACAGACCAAGTGTATTAACTTTGTTGTTCAGGGTAAACTGGGGCAATTAATTGAATTCTGGGCCAATTAAAGCTGTGCAGGGATCAGCCTGTAGATGAAGGCAGCAGGAGTGAGGGGTTGGCTCCATCTCTGAGATCCCACCTGAGTCAGGAGTTAATTCCCAGCACCAAAGCTTGTCCCAGTTTGTGCCCAGCTCCAGAATGATCTGTTCACTCACAGGATTCACTTTGTTCCAAGCCATGCTGCTCACACTGTGACCACGGGTTAAATCACAGCTGTATGACCACAGCTGCTCCAGGCTGGGAACTAAAACTTGTTCTGGAGTTACAGTCAGATCTAACAAAACCGATCGTCTAACGAGTGTTTCCTCCTTTTTCTCCTCCTCCTTCTTCACCTCTTCCTCTTCATCTGAATCTTCTTCTGAGTCAGTCTCTGAGGGAGTTTCAGGCTCTGAAATGCACAGAGGTGGTAGAATCTGAAACATTTCACTAATCTCACCCCAATTGTTCACAAAAGAAGAAAAAATTGCTCTTTCAGCAAATATTTTGCAGGGAAAAAAAGAAATAAGTGAAGATTTGGGGAATTAAGACATCCTAACTTTTAAAACTGTGACTAAAATGAGCCAGGGACAGAGCAGAGAGCTGGATTGGGGTGAGTGTTTCATGAGTGGGTTCAGCTACCCAGCAGAAAATGAGGAATTTCTGTGGAAAGTGAGGAATTTCTGGCTGGAAAGAGGTGACTGAGGAAGGTACAAACCTATAAGGACGGGAATCTGCCGATAAACTGCAAGTTTGGGTTGGAAAATATTCTCCATGAGAATCCTCTCCATGACAACTAAATCGTGCTGCAGGCTCTCTGATGCTAAGATCTCTTCTGGATTGCATTCCTTCTCCTCCTGGCTCCTGGCAGGAACAGCACTGTCTGCAATGATTATGGAAGAAGCTGAATCACAGAATCCCAGGATATTCAGAGTTGGAATGGATCCACAGGGATCATGGAGTCCAACTCTTATGGGATAGAAATGCTTTGAACGTGATAAAACTTCACACAGAATAATCAAGGGATGAAAACTCTCCTCCACCTGCAAAAAGCCATTTTTTTTTCATGCTTTATTTTTTTTTTATTGCTCTGATACTTCTAGAATTTTTCCCAAATGGTGTTTTGCTTTTGCTTCGTTAAATGAGTACCAGCAAACCTCATCTCTGATTATTTATCTTTATTTATTTATTTCTGATGGCAGTGCACAGAGAAGTGCAACCCTGTCCAAGTTTTTTTAGCAAACTCTCTTGCAGATTGCCAACAGGCCCAACATGTTTTTCAGGAAGTTTTCTCCCAAATCACAGAGATGTGCCTGGTTTAGGAGGAGGAAAACAGGGCAGAAATGTAAAATGTTACCTCTGCGAGAAGGGACAGCCACAGGCTGACTGTGCTCTTCAGCTGGGGGAGATTTGCTGCTTTCCTCTGCTGTGGTTTCGGGCTCTTCTGTCTCTGTAGGTTCTGCTTCTGAGGCATCCAGGGAATTGTCCAAATCCCAGGAAGTCACCATCGTCCCTGGAATGGATTTTCACACAGGTCACTTTATTGCAAGGAGCTTCCTGCAGCTCAGCAAAGCTTTTCTATGTGTTCTACACCCCAAATGCTGTCCAGGGGAACTTTGGAACCAGCTCTGGTTCCAAAAATGTACACAGAGACATATCCACAGTTGGTTTTTGAACTGATATTTGTGATTTCATATTTGAATTTCATATTTTAATTGCTATCATTTGCAAACTTATCGAAAAGGTTGTTTGTACTTAGTAAGTATAATTAAAACAGATAAAATAATTTTAAGGCTTTTTCTGTTTGTGTGACTGCTGCAGCTCCATCAGGAGTTTTTTGGGGCATGGCTCCCCTCGAGCAGGGCCTTTCCTTGGTGTGCTTGAATAAGCCCTGCTAAAGCTCAAAGCACGCAGAAAAAAAAGCAAATATCTTTTCTTTTCAAATATCTTATCAAGCAAATATCTTTCAAAAAGCAAATATCTTTTATTATCTACTTTTGGGGTTTGTTCCCTCATTTTACATACACAAACACAAAGGAAAAGTGTTTGGAACAGCATCCCTGTAGATTTTTTGACCTCTTACACACAAAAATGCCCCCAGAAAGGCAAAGCTCACCCTGTGCCCCTATAGACATTCCTCTGCAATTGTTTTTTTAGGGCATTGAGGTTGTACATCCTGTAAAATTGCACTGATCTTGTGAGCCTGCCAAGATTTTGTGTGTTCTCCAAGGTTTTAAATCTCCTACCAGAGGTTCTCTTCTTGGCATTGTGGCAAACAGGAATAGAAAACCTGAAAAGGTTAAGGGGGAAAAAGGGGAAAAACCAAAATATTTCGAGGGAAGAGCTGAGGATTGGCTGGACAGTGCTCAGGGCAGGGCACAGCAGCTCTCTGGGAGTATTAATAACTATTTAATTGCAATGGATTCAGTTTTCCACCACCAAAATCAAGATTTAGGAGGGGCAGAAAAGGCCACCACAAATCCTGTCCTGTCTGAACTTAAAGCTCTGGAGGAGAAAGTCAAGGAAACATCTCCATTTTTGGAAACATCCATTTTTGAAGATATATGTACATCATCACACGGAAGTAACTTGTTTAAATAAGATTAAAACAGAGAATTCTTATTATCTTGACAACATTTTGATAGTTGAATTGATATTTTTGATTTAATAATTTAATACTTTATGGATATAGTTTACAATTGTGCATAAAAGGTTGTCTGTATTTAATAAGTATCACTAAAACAGATAAAATATTTTCAAATAAAGCTTTTCTTGCTTAGGTACAGCACTGGCAACATCTCTAAATTCTCCCAAACTTAGAGATGGAAGAAAAAAATCCCTTTTCTCAGTATCCTGCCCAGGTTTACCTTTCTCTGCTGTGTTGATTGTCTCACATTGCACTTCCTTGGTTTTGGCAGCTCCACCAAGGGTTTGCACCATTCTTTCTTCAAAGTCTTCACTATCAACTTTAGCGTGGCAAATCTGTACATAAATCCTATTCCTCTCCCTGGAAAACAAAGGAAACACTGGGTGGGGGCTCCCTGGAAAAATCCTGCCTGGAATTGGCAGTGCCTTTAACCAGGAGTTGATAGTAAAGGATATTCCATGTGTTAAATTTGCTGCTTTTTGGATTGCTGGATGTTATTTCAGTCTTCGTGGCCTTTCAGCGGCTCTTTCTGATCTTTTGTGCTGCTGTTCTAAAATGGGAATGGCCTGTGGAGAACAGAACCCAAAAAAAGCAAAATTCCCCACTCCAGCTGCCTGTGAGCTTTGGGGGAATTCAGAATTCAGAGCTCTGGAGTGGAAGGCAGAGCAGCAAGAGACAAAAATGAAACTTCTCCTTTTCTATTTCAGCATTTCCACCAAAGCTTGCAGTAATTCAGAGAAGACCAAGGGGAGCTGCCTGCTGTGTTTAACTTTTTTAATTAATAAATAATTAGCTGTAAAGTTAAAAAAAAATGATTGCAGCAGTTTGAAAAGTCTTACTGCCCTCATGAAAATGAAATCCTTTTGTTCCTCTGTATCACCCTCCTCCATCCCTGGGTTTTCCTAACCTGCCTTCATTTTTTAGTGAAATTCAGTAGGAATTACATCAAGAACATGGAGCTGTAAGAAATGGAGTCTGTCCTGTTCAAGAGTTGGACTCACTGAACTCTCTCAGCCTCCTCTGCCTCCGTGGACATCAGAGCAGGGGGCTGATCCAACATCCGGAGCGTGTCTGTCTCAGACAGCAGAATATCCACCCTCTGCTCCAGCTCTGCTTCTGTCAGGGCCTCCTCCTCCTCCTCCTCTGGTGCAGCTGAAAAACCAGGGACACAAAACACACTTTTTCTGCTCTGAAGTAGCACAAGATAAATAAATTCTGTAAGTGCTGTAAGGTCCCAAGCAGGCTCAGGGCTCACAAATCCCAGAATAGTTTAAATTTATAATGATTGGATGTGTTCTTTACCAGATAGGTTCAAAGCTGGGTCTTGTTGAGGTTCATCTAAGCCAGACTTGATTGTTGATAAGTTTGATATCCAGCTGCTGCTCCTATATGTCCTTCAGTGACAAGAAACAAGCAGATATTGTCTCAAAAACTAATAAAAATTATTTATTTTCAGGTGTACTTTGTAATTTTAATCAACTTTTAATGTATATTTGCTCCAGGTTGATATCCCAACCCCTGGGATTATCCTCTGGAACAGCCAGCCTGGGACACATGGCAAAAAAAGCACTCTTTTCATCTCAGAAATCAATATTTACAATTGTAATTACAATTTGTAAATAATCACAATTATTTCTTACTTTTGATAATGCTGTGGCTCAGGATTTTAAATTTTAAAACACCAATAATTATTTACCTTCTTTGCATGACTTAATTGAATTTGTCAGCCCAAAGTCCATTGACTTTGTTTTTTCCCTCTGTGCTGGAGGTTTATAAATGATCTATTGTAGTGAAACATAATTTAGGAGTTTTAACTCCAAATTTTTTGTTTAAGAGCATTTTTGGAGATGGATTTACATCATCACAGAGAGGTAACTTGCTTAAATAAGATTCAACCAGAAAATTCTTATTATGTTGACACTATTTTGACAGTTGAAAATATATTTTAAATATTTTGATTTAGTATTTTAATTGATATTGTACATTTTTCATAAAAAGTTGTCTGCACTTCATAAATATCACTAAAACAGATAAAATATTTTAAAATAAAGCTTTTCTTGCCTGGGCACATCAGCATATGGGTCTGGCTGGAAGAGGGGCAGGGGTGTCACATTCTTCCCTTCAGCATCAAAAACCTGAAGAAATATTTAAATAATCAGAATAGTTTCACTGAGCTCCCATCCCAAACAACAGGGAGGGCACCTGGAAGGGTTTGCATTCCTGCTTTTCTTCAGGGATCAGCTCCACTGAGCTGGGATTCTTTGGGAAAATCCACATTTCCATCATTGTCAGTCCCTGCTTCTCCCTGTGGCTTTTCCAGCTCATTTATCCCATAATGAGCACCAAGGGTGAGTTATTGATTCTGATTAATCCAGTCCAATTAACAGCACAGCCAAATAAACGACAGAAACAACAGCACATCTTTCTAACAGCAGCATTTAAAATATTTTTGTGCAGGAAGGTGAATAAAGCACTTAAATAAACAACTCCAAGGTGATGTTTCCTAGGAATACTCTGGGTTTTGGGTGAGGACGCTGCAGGAACAAATATCAGATTAGAAATGCAATTATTGGGGTGCAGTGGAGGTGCTGCAGGAACAAATGTCAGATTAGAAATGTTCATTATTGGGAAGCCATGGAGATGCTGCAGGGACAAATGTCAGATTAAAAGTGTTCATATTTGGGACACTGTGGAGGTGCTGCAGGAACCAATGTCAGATTAAAAGTGTTAATTTTTGGGACATTGTGGAGGTGCTGCAGAACAAATATCAGATTAGAAATGTTAATTATTGGGACTCTGTGGCTGCCTTTGGATCCCTGGAAGTGTCCCAGACCAGCTTGGAGTCCCACCCACGGGAACGGGATCAGCTTTGGGTCCAACCCAACCATTTTAGGGTTTCATGGGTGTGGATTTTGGACTCTTCCCACCTCTCCCAGGGTCTCTCACCTGCACAGGACCTGGGACTCCCAGCAGGGTCCCCCTGCGTGTGGATTTGCCCTCGGAGCTGGTGGAAGTTCTCCGGGAAGCCGTGGAAGTTCTGCGGGAGCTCGGGGCCTTGGTGGTGCTGATGCTCATTCGGTGTGGGGGAACTCCTGCCCTGGCCCTGCAATCACCCCCAAAAAACTCCCAAACCAGGAAAAAACACCCCGGGAAAATTCCCCCAGCACCTGGTCTTGGCTCCAGCATGGCTTGAAAGGTCTTTAATACTTAAATGTAAAGCATTATTGAAAGGATTGCATTAAAAGTAACTATTAAAGATAAAAGGTCATTAAATTCTAAAGGGTTTCTATGGTCATGATATCATTTTTAACCCAATAAAATGTGGAAACTGCAGGGTGGGTGCTCTGTGAGATGGCTTAATGTTCATAATATTATATTTATACTATATTTATATTGATAAATATCAAATTATGTTAGATTTTCCCATTTATTATAATTCCCATTTATATCATTATTATATACTCCCAGTTTTAATGTGCATTATTTAATGGAATACATAATAATACTTCTCATTTTCCTCTCTCAAGTTATCTAAAAAATTTATATATTTATTGTAATATATTATATATATTATGTAAGGATGAAACTATTTAATAAAAAATTTTCACAATTTCCTACATATTCTATTTATTATATTACTGATTATTTAAAGATTAAACCATTTGTGATAAAGGATTCTACAGCTTCTTATTTAATAATTATAATTGATTTTATATTGCCAAATTATTTAAGGGAGGTAAAAGATTTATAATAAAGGAATTGCCATTTATTATAATTTATATATATTATTCTTCATTAATATATTACAATCATTATATGTTACCCATTATTTAGGGGTTGTAATCTTGATAAGGATTCTTACCATTCTTATATAATTATTATATATGCCATATTTAAGGATGTAAACAATTATAAATAACGGATTTTGGCCATTTGTATATTTTTATGTATATAATTATTTATTATAAATATAGTATTACGTATTCCAATTACTTTAGGATACAATCCTTTAACAAAGGAATTTTTCCATTCATTAATTACAATTAGCCATCTATTCTAATTGCTTCTCTGTTATAATTTATCATCAATTCTCGAGGATTTTAAGGCCTTTGAAGCTAATGTAATTTAAGAACTTTGCAGGTTTAGGGCCCTCACTCACTGCCAAAGGCCGATCCCGGCGGGGCCCATCATGGCGTCGCGCCGTTACCTGACAACGCCGCCCAACACGCAGCGCGGGGATTGGCCGCCAGCACCGGCGCCGCTGATTGGTCGTTGCGCGGCCGCGGGCCGCGCTGTTGCGGCGGCCGCAGCCCCGGCCGTCCCCGGGCTCCGGTATCGGGTCCCGGCCCCGCCCCGTGTCCCGAACCCAGCGCTGCCCCGCGCCCGCCCGACACCGCCCCGCCGGCGGCTCGGCGTTCCCGCGGGGCCGCAGCGCCTCGCTCGGCCTTTCCACCCTGAGTCAGCAAAGTCGCACCCGGCCGGTTCTTCGCACGCCCGGCGGGGAGCGTGTGAGGGTTGGGGATGCGGCTCCTCGGCGGAGGCGCCGGGCGTGCGGAGCGCGCGGCTGCTTTGGTTGCTGTGCTTTGCTATCTGGATCCGGCGGTAAGTGTGCTGTGGTGGTTTGCTGGTGCTCTGATGTGCGGTTGGTTAGGGAGGCCACAACACAGGGACGACAGTTTCCTCGCTGATGAACAGCAGCCGCGATGCCCGACGTGCGCGCCGGGCGCTGCCCCGCGCCGGCCCGGGGACGGCGCTGAGCCGGGCAGGTGAGGCAGCGGCTGCAGGGAGACATCGAGTGAATACCGCTGGTTTGGGCCTTTTTTTTTCTCCTTATTTGGGGTGATTTTTCGGGTTTTATGTTTAACCTAGAGTTCTCATTGTGCCACCCAAGAGCCTCACGCCCAGCAGGAGCCCCCGTTCCCCGAGGAGCCGCTGTGCGCCTCACGGCCGATGAGACACCCCCCGCGCTTCTGCGGCTCCCCGCGTGAGTACGGCGGCGGGAGGGAGGGAGGGAGGCAGCGGCACCGGCACCGCGAGCGAGACCGGCGCGGGGCGATGATGTGGAGCCGGTGCTGGCGGCGGGCGGGGCCGGAGGGGACCGTGAGGGAACCGTGAGGGGCCTACAGGCGAGCGGGGAGCCTGAGCGGAATGAGGGAACGGGGCGGGGCGGGGGCTGGGCATTGAGTGACAGCTAAAGGGGCGTGGCTTGTGCGTGAGTGCCACGTGAGTGGGCGCGGCCGTGCCGCGGGTGGCACGTGAGGGGCGTGGCCTGTGCCGAGTGACATATAAGGGCATGAGGAGCGGCGGCGGCCGCGCCTTGGCGGGGTGGGGGCGTGGTCTAGCGCCTTGAGTGACAGGCGGAGGGGCGTGTCCTGCGCCCTGAGTGGCAGGCAATGCGTGGCCTGTGCAATAAGTAATAGGCGGTGGGGCGTGGTCTGTGCTTTGATTGACATGTAAGTGGGCGTGGCGTATAGCTTGAGTGACACTTTGGGGCTGCGCTCTGGATTACAAGGGGACCCTGCCTGTGCGTTGAGTGACAGGCGAGGGCATGGCCAATACCCTAAATGACCGGCGATGGGGCGTGGCCTGGGCGCTGATTGACATGTAAAGGGCGGGGCCTCCGCCGTGACTGGCAGGCTCGCCCAGCGCTGTGTGACAGGGAGGGGGCGTGGCCTCCCGTTGACTGACAGGCGCTGTGGGCACGGCCTCCCTGACTGACAGGAGCCGCGCGCGCCCTGCCCGCTTCCCGCGTCCCGCGGTGCGCGTGACGTGTGCGTACTGGCCCAACGCCCTCGCGCCGGCCGCCGCCGCTCCGGTCCCGTCCCCGCCGCTCCACGGGACCCGCGGGCTCCCGGCGATGTGAGCCCTTCCCTGGAATACCAGCGATCATGGCTGAGGTGAGACCGGCGAGGGCCTGCCCGGGAACTTGTTGCGCGGGGCCGCAAGTGTTGTGGGGACCGGAGGCCCCCGAGCATCGGCGGTCCCGCCCGCTCCCCTCAGGGGCCTTCAGCCCCCGGGACTGCCCAGAACGGGAGCTGAGGCCCCTGAAGGCTCCTAAAGGGGAGCGGGCGGGACCGAGCGCGGCGCTTCCCGGTTTTTTTAGGACCACATATGCTAAAATATCTCTTTATTTCCTTTAAATATCTTTTTGTGGTCGTTAAGACAAAGGGGAGCTGCTTAAAAGGTAGCGCGGTGTCCTGGGAGGGAGAGTTCTCTCGTGGAAAAGGGAGGGATTCCCTGGATTTGGGGGAGTGGGGGGTTATATGGGAATTATGTTGTGGAATATAATGGGGGAATAATATGATGGTGATGGGGAAATAATGGGGAAATTGTTAAAAAGCCTCTTTATTGCAGTGTTGGGTTGTTGGGGCATGGATTTGCCCATCCCGATAGGATCAGCTCTTTCCCATTTAGGAGGGGAATGAGGAGTGATGAATGGCTGTTCCATGAAGTTTTCCTCGAATTATCCCCAGATCCCAAGCTCGGGGCCATTTGCTGCTCCAGCAGTGTTGACAAATGGATTGGAAATGCAAATTTGAAAAGTATGTGTTGGAAAAGTAAAATCTGTGGGACAGGTGTTGCTTCCAGAGCAATTTAGAAGTGTCAGGATTGGAATATTTTCCAGAGGAGGCTTCTTCCCTTGAAATCCCTGAATATACAGGGATTTTTCCTTAAATTATTTTATCTTTTCCTCCCAAACCGAAACTTTAATGGAGCAGTCTTCCTGTTGTTGGGACAACATGTCCTGAGCTAATCTTAGAACTTATAAGAATCTGCTTGTGTGGTTTTGTATCTTGAGAGAATCACAGGTCTGATCCCTGATTCCAAAAAATGTGGATATTAAACTCTGCCATCTGTAAAATTGGAGAATGTTTTGGGCCTGTACTCTGGGCATTGGAGTATTTGGGATCTTTGGCTCGCGGTTTTGTCAATTTTGTTCACTTTTTGTTAATTAACCCCAATATCCTGTGATAAATCCCATTATTCTGGGGCTCCCGGCGTTGTGTCCTGTGGGGCTGAGCTGTGAGTAACTTCCTACTCCGTGTCACGTCCTCACATCGACGTCACAGCGGTGACAGCACCGAGGGCTGGGGGGTTGTGCTGCCCAGGGCTGTGAAATCCCACTGGGATGGTTTTCCCCGTGTTTGGTTTTCCCTTCATGGATGTTGTTCCAGTGGGTGAGGCCTGTGTTAGCTATCAGTCTTGATATTGCGCTCAGAAAGGACCAGAGTTTTCATCTTTGCGTTTTGAGGGTGAATTCTTTGTTTTGGTGTCTCTGTTTGAGGTGAAGGGGCAGAGGAGCATTTGGATGAGTTCAGGAGCAGCAGCAATTGGAGTTCATTCCCAGCCTTTGAGTTGTGCAGGCAGCTGTTGCATCTGCAAGGAGAAACAATAACTGTTTTTTAAGAAGTGATACTTTGGGGGATTTAACCGAGAGCAACAGTTCCCAGCTCAATTTGTGGGTTGGAACTGGATGGTCTTTAAGGTTCTTTCCAACCCAAATCATTCCAGCATTCTGTGAATTTAGGAAATTTATAGGGAACAAGGTGGGAATTCTCCTTAGTGCAGCATTTCCTCAGAGTTCTGGTGTCAACCACCTGCCTGGAGGAGCTGAAATATGGATGGGAAGGCTACAAGATGCAAGACTGATGTTGTACCTCTTGCTCTCCTCCCATTCTTCCCTCCCAGTGGAAAATCCTGAGCTGTTCTGAAGGAAGGCACAGGAGCTCCTCCTTCACTCAGGAACGATCCCGAAATGTTGTGTTATAGAGAATCAGCTACAGACACAAACCTCAAAGCACAATGTAACTCTGAAAGTTGCTGAGTTGGACAGGAAGACTCTTCAGAAAGCAGAGTTGAGCCTGGGTCGTCAGTGAGGGAGGCCAGAAAGCGAAACTAAATTCACCAGAAGTACTGCTTCACTTTTGCAGAAGTGATTTGAATACAGGGCAGACAAAGAGAAAAAAAGGATTTTGAATACATATTAAATTTGGGATTAATAACCTGTGTTAGGGTTCTTTTTATTTTTATGTGATTCCTCATATTCCAACATGTCCGAAGTTTGTTCCAGGCATCAACTGGAAAGAAAATATCTCTAACTTAAGATCAACTGAAGCTTTGTGACTGTTACAATATCCTCCATTAAGCTGCTTACGGGGTGGTTTAGGTGGAGGGAATGCTGATACACACAGATTTTCTCCAAAATAAGTATTTTAATGCCTCCTGAGAAGAAAAGATTGGGGCTGAAAAGCTTGATTAGCAGCTGAAAGAGAATGGTTTTTGTTAATTCAGCCTTTATAGTGTTGGAGTGAAATGTAAGTGAGAGAATGAGATCTTCTGATCCCAAAACTGGAAGAGCTGGGGTCAGACTTTTGTGTCGAACAGAGGCGGCTCAGTGCCTGCTGTAATTTCCAGAAGTGCTGAATTCCTGCTGTTCCTTTTGTTCCATGAAGGGATGAACCAGTCAGGTTGCTACAGGCGCTTGCCAGGTTACTGAGCATGGAAAGCTAAAGGGAAAAAGATGAAGATTTGGGGTATTTTGTTATCTTTAGTGAATTAGGAGGAGTACCAGAGCTGCTGCGTGGGAAGGAGGGTGCTCATGTGTGGTCAGAGGTGAGGTGGGAGACTTGGGGACAAAATATCCCTGATTTTTGGTTGGTATAGCTTGGAATTAATTGCAAGCTGGTTTAATTTATGGGTTGGAGTGCACTAACAGTTCCTGAAAGGGGAGATCCTGCTTCTCCTGCTTCTTTTGCGTGGATGCCCCTTGGCACTGCTGGGAATGGTTGAACTTGGTGGTCTTGGAGATGTTTTCCAGCCTAAAGGATTCCATGATTCCCTTCCCCATGACTGGTGCTGGAACATAACTCCTGTTTCTCCCAGATCTCCAGCAGACAACTGAGCAGCTCCTTGTGTTTCTCACCCATCCCTGAGGTTACTCAGTTTTCTGACCTGCTGGAATAGGAACTTAAATTTTTGCCTTTACAGAGTGAATTTCTGAGGGGGTTGAAAATCTGAATTGGCATTTTAAGGTGTTGGGAAAGTATGGGAAGAAGCAGGAGCTGTCTTGGAGCAGGACCAGTTCTCTTGAGGTGTCAGTGGACAATTAAATGCCTCAACCTAATTTCTTTGAGTGCGCTTTAATGTTTCTTGAGTTTCTGAAAGTTCAGTTGTTTCCGCCAAAAAATAATTTTATTAACATTGTGTTCTTTAAGAAGTCATATTTGAATTCCTATTGTCTGGAAAAAATGCCCTTTTCCTCAATGTTCTGCTTCTTTTAGCTGAAGAATTTTAAACTTCGTAGCTGAATTCTGGTCTCATATTTTGGAAATTACTTTCTGATTTCTATTTTGAAAGAGCTTCAGGATAGAATGCAGAAGAAATACATGCTCTGATAACTATGCTTAGTAGCCTTTTTACGTTGTTAGTATTTTTATTGGACTAAGGTGTAGTAGGAAGCAGTGGTAAAGTTCACGCAGTCACTGATGTGTTTGCAAATTGAGGTGTTTGAACAGTCAGAGTTTTTGAGTAGCTCCTGGATACAGAACAAGGTAAAATTAAATCCAGGTTTCCTGCTGATCTAAATCGTTATTAAAATCAGGGATTGATACCAGTCAATCATATTTTTCCTGGTTTGATCTTAAATTTTCTTTTTTTGTGTCATTTGGAGCAGTGTTTGTAGAATACTCCTCTGAGGGATCTGTGAACCCAATGGAGAGCTGAGAATTCTGTTTTTTTCCCTTCCTTGGAGAGGGAATAAGCCCCAAAGTGGTTGATTATTGACACTGATTGTATTCCCTCAAGGGAAAGCTCTGTGTGGGGAATTGCAGGGACTACAATGGCACTGCATTTCTAATCTTTAAAAATATGGTGTCCCTTGGATTATTTTGTCATGACAGAAGTGGATATTTTTTCCATGTGATAAAATATTGGTGTTTGTGGGTTTCCAGCTCAGGACTTCAAGTCCTTCCTAAAGCAGCAGAGAGATTTAGGCAGACGTTGGAATTGCTGTAAAATTGTTTCTTTTTGAGCCTTTTCCTGGCCAGAAGCCCCGGGCTGTATTAATATTTCCCTCCTAATCCATTCACGTCACAAATTGTCCATAAGAATGTTTCCTTGTGGTGCCTGGCATATGACTCTGGCTGGAATTCTGCAGTAGGATCCATGGAATTCTAGTTTTTCTTAGCAAGATGTTTCAGGTTATGACAAGAAGTTAAGAAAGATGCTGGAGTTTGTAATGAAAATGAATGTTAAATAGTTGGAAAATGGGGAAGTGTGGAATTGTGTGATTGCCCGTGGTGTCGTGCTCCATAATTCTCTTGGAATGGGAAGTTCTCCTGGTGAAGTTGCAGGGATCATGTCCTGTCCCCCAAAGCCTCACCTTGGCTGCAGCTTCCTTAGGCTGGAGCACCAGCCCTTCTCTTAGGACCCAAAACCAAATAAATGCCAAAAACAGAATTAAAAAAAACTAGAAAACTAACAACACAGCCACTTTTACAGCTATTATAATACACCAATCATGTGCTAGTAAGTAGAAAACAAACTACTAATTAACCAATAAATTTAGTTAATTTAAATTAAACTTTAAATTTAAATTAAACCAACTACCATTTTCACAAAAAAACCTTAATATAAATGCTGTTACTAAATAAATCTTAAAAAAACTCAACCCAAAAAATAAAAAAAATCTTTACTCATTACATGTATAGTGTTATCTGTCTCTACTGCAACAAGAAGGTGCTTTCACCATCCTGATGCTTCCAGTGTCTCCAGTCTGGTCTTGAAAACTTCCAAGGAAAAACACTGGGAAAAGTCACCCTTATAGAGGAATCAAGGCTCAGAAATGAATGACCAAGCCAGGGAAACTTTCTGAGGCAGCAGCTTCAAGGCTTTTGATATTCCCATTTGGGATGTGTGAGCTCAAATATTGCACCTGATCTTTGTGTTCTGGAAAGACAAGGATTTTCTCATTTAGCAACCAAACCAAAAAACTAAAAATCCATGGATTTTTTAAAAAGGCGTCCATTTCAGGGATGTCACTGCAGTTTGGGCTGTACAGGCATTCACATGTAGAACTGTAAAAGAGGACCAAAACTGGTTTTTTTCTTTTTCCCTTGCTTCAATATGTTGCTATTTTCTTCCCAAGATAGAAATTTTTATTTTTTTTATTTTTTGACACAAGTTAATTTGTAACACGACACACAGAGAGGGGCAAGCTGGGACTGTAGCCTTCCTCTTATGGAAAGGGATACATCTCCCTGGAATAAAGGATGTTATTCCCTATTTTAACCAGTTCTTTTCTGCAGGCCCAGCTCACAGGAGAGTTTATTAACTTTGGGATATTTCCCTATTTGCAGAGTTTAAAACCTATGCGAAGTGATGGGTTTATCAGGCATATTATTTTCAATATAAACAGAATTTAATTCTAGTTTTTGACTGTTATGTAATACTTCACGAGCTGTTAAAGATAACTGAGTCCATTTGAACAGGATGTGTATTTGTCTTGTAGGAACTGCAGATTGTTCTCCATATTTTCAGATGTTTCATTATTAATCAGTTCTGTTAAACAGTGTGAAAGGTGTTAGCAAAGACAACAATTCTGTGGGTGGAAGTGAAACTCTGTGGTGTCCTGTCCCTTCTGTTCAGGTGTTTTGGCTGTAGAGGAAAGAGAGAAAGCTCAGTGCATTCCTCCCCCAGCTTTCACACTTTGGGGTATCCCATCCCATTCCATTCCAAGCAGCTCTGAAGCTCTGGAATAAGACCTGGCCATCTCCTGGCAGCGTGCAGCACTGGGAATTGCCTGGAATGAACTCCTGAAGGCTGCTCGCATCAAAGAAACTGTCAGGATGCCTGTTCAGTGGTATTGTGTAATTGCCATCCCAAATGATGGTGACACAGATCCCAAAGTCCAGGGAGCTGTTTTAGGGGAACACTGTCCATATTTCCACATCTGACACGTCTCTGCTGCATTCACCTCTTGGCAGTAACAGGGAGAAAGAAAGAGACTGGCCAACTTCATTCCATCTGTTCCATATCCAAACCCTGGGAATGCACTGGAAAAGGTTTGTCCTGTCTATTCCATATCCAAACCCTGGGAATGCACTGGATAGGATCTGTCCTGTCTATTCCATATCCATACCCTGGGGAATGCATTGGATAGGATCTGTCCCTTCTATTCCATATCCAAACCCTGAGAATGCACTGTATAGGGTCTGTCCCTTCTATTCCATATCCATACCATGGGAATTCACTGGATAGGGTTTGTCNATGCACTGTATAGGGTCTGTCCCTTCTATTCCATATCCATACCATGGGAATTCACTGGATAGGGTTTGTCCTGTCTATTCCATATCCAAACCCTGGGAATGCACTGGATAGATCTGTCCTGTCTATTCCATATCCATACCCTGGGAATGCATTGGATGTGATTTCTTGGCTGGTGGTTGCTGCGTCTCCAGCCTTGTGAAAGGCCGGTCTTTCCTGAGTCTCCTAAAAATGGTATAAAACAGTGGCATTCCCATGGTGCTGCTGATGTTTTGTGCCTCAGTGTCTCTCCTTTTTCTCTTTACATGAGGTTTTCCTTCACCCCTCAGAGCTGCTGTTCCCTTCACTTTGCTCACCTGGAGTGTTAACAGATGTGCTCCTTGGTGTATCCATACATCAGGAATCCTTGGTCGCTGGAGTTTTTCCCCATTATCCATGAGTTAGGAGTTGATGAATGATTTTTCATTCTTTTGAACTCACAACAGGCTGCTCACTGTTACCTTTGCTGGTGGAGCAATTCACAGAACAATTTCAGTGTGTATTGCCTGTATATTGTCAGCATTCCCTATTTTTTCTCTCCTGGGCCTTGGATCCCATTATCCTTTGATAGGTAGCAGCTCTTTGTTCCCACGAGTGCCCTTGAGGCAAAATCGTGCTTTGTGCTTCCCTGGGAATGGCTGAGCAGAAAATGAAAAGCCACTGAAGAACAGGAACAGCCTTTTCCCAGGAATTCCTGTTCCATGGCCGTGCCATCCTTAGGAATTAGGATCTGCCAATGCCAACGCAGCCATATGATCCTTAACCAGTGCCAGGAAATTTTCATAATTAAATGCCCTCCAAGCCATCTGTTCCAGGCTGGCCAGAGCCACCATCACTTGGGGGCACAGAATGGGATTGACACACTGGGCCTTGCAGGAATTATCCTGCAACAACTCTTCAATCAGAGGATGCTCCTTCACCCTCTGTGCTGCCAGTCTGGCACCCAAGGCTTTTCCAGCTCTCTCTTTTCTGTGTGTTCAGCCTCAAACTCGTGCTCAGGACTGTTTGCAGCACTCACAGAGGCTCGGGAGAAAGTGCTTTGGCTCAGGGAGAGGTTGGAAAGGTGGAATCTCATCTTGGAGATGGGGCTGCTGAGGCTGCTGAGCTGCAGCTCCGGTGCCAGTGCCACATGGAGCAATGGCAAGAGGTCAGGGCTACTTTGGGCAGCAGCTGGGCATTAATAAAGATGAGCTGTAATGGGACACTGCTTCGAGCTGGAAATAGAAGCAGGAAATCATTGGCAGCTCCTCACAGGCTGGAAACCCGGGAAATGCAGACAGGAGAATCCACAGCCAGGGCAGGTGTGGTCAGCAAAGCTTGGGAGAAAGGAGCAGAGAGCCAGGGGTGCTTTCCTGTAGGCTGAAAGCAAAGCTTTTGGAGTCACGGCTCCCTGAGCTCCTGTTATCCCTGGTTTTGTGGCTGTTTTTCCTTCTGACTTGAGGCCTTTCTCCAGAATTTCTCTTCCCAAGTTGAGCTGAGGTCAATCAGCTCCTTGCTCCATGCATGGACCAGCCAGAATTCCCAATGGATACCACTGCAAAACCAAGACTAGCACTACTGATTTAGAAATCCATAAACTGTTTCCCAACTGAACCCCCCCCCAAACTCCTCTGTTACATCATATTCTGTATTTTCCTTCTGCTGCACATATTTGGAGTTCATTTGTACACTGGATATTCCCACAAAAGCAGACATGTAAATGATTTTTTTTCCTTAGGAAGGGCTCTTTCTCCTTACTTTGAAGAGCTTTTGGTATAAAACTCCTTATCCAGTGAGGCAGGGAGCATCTTGGAGCATCACGTAATGGCTGGGCAGAAAGAGGAGTTTTAAAATGGCATTTGCAGAATTTATTATTTACTAAGTTAAATATTTTATCCCTCAGAATAAACTATCCTCCGGGCTTTTCAGGCCTTTAGATCCAGCTCTGTTCCTGCGAGCGCAGAGTTGTTTCTGGAATTGTTTTTCATCATGGAATTTAGGTTAGAAAAGACTAAAGATTGTGTAGTCCAACCATCAGCCACCTCTGTGGTCACACTAAACCGTGTCCCCAAATGCCCCATCCACCTCTTTTGAATTCTTCCAGGGATGGTGATTCCAGCCCTTTCCTGGGCAGCTGTGCCAATGGATTACAGCCCTTTCCATGAAGAAAAGGGGAGGTTTGCTGTGGCTTTTTTCCTGGGAAGGCTGAATTTATTTATTTATATGAAGACTTTAATTTTCACTAGTAATTATGTATTGCATATTATTAATTACCCAGGTTTATCAGGCAAACAAAACATCAAATAGAGTCCTTGCTGGCTGATCCTGATATTCAGCTCCAGCTCAATATAGTGGACTCTGGAATTTGTTAAGATAATCTTTGCAAATAAAGACTTTTTTGGATGTAATGATGAGCAAAACTTCCCCTGCTATTGTGCAACAATCTGCAATATTTGTGGTGTTTACCCACTTAATATGAATTTCTGTGAGGAGATCTGAGAGCTCTGAAAGGACTCCAGGAGAGCTGGAGAGGGACTTGGGACAAGGGATGGAGGGACAGGACCCAGGGAATGGGGTCACACTGGGAAAGGGGGTATTGGGAAGGAATTCTATGTGTATAGTCTGTATTTTCCTTCTGCTGGACATATTTGGAGTGCATTTTTACATTGGAGACTCCCACAAAAGCGAGGCAGACATGTAAATGAATTTTTTTCCCTAGGAAAGTCTCTTTCTCCTCACTTTGAAGAGCTTTTGATATAAAAGAACTTCAAATTACACAGAAGTTTTTCAATTTTGGATTTTGCTTTGCTGCATCACTAGGCCAAGTTGAGAAGGAGACAAGGAGAAGGAAAATCCTTCTGAAAATCTTGTGATAGTAGCACAAGCTTTTCCTTGAAGACAGGATTACATATTAATTAATATTAATTAATAAACAATATCCATGGTACCAAACAATATCTGAGTTTGCAGGAGGTGACAGAGACTCCATAGGGAAAAGTCAGTTTTCCTAACTTGGAAAAAACCTCTTTATTACTTTGTGCCTGAAAAGAGTTGAAACATTTGCTTGAATTATCAAAACAAATGAGCTTTGAATGTCTGACATGCAAATTCCACCCCAGGAGGCTGAAGATTGGCAAAGTGATAAGCAAGGGAAAGCAGAATTTGATAAAAAAATTTGTTTGTTGAGGTTATAAATATCAGATTACCATATTTTGGGTCAAAGAGGGGCTCTGTTACATGGATTATTGGGGAAGTCTCATTTTCATTCTGTATCTCAAAAATCATATTTGCAGTTGGTGGGGTTTTTTTTGTGTTTTCCTCCCAGCTGGGTTGGAGATTAAGATTAAATTGGTTTTTCCTTCATTCTCTGAGGAATTCTTATTATGATTTGGGATTCCTTTAAAAAGTGTGTCCCTGAATTGAAGTAGAACAGGGAATTTGTGTTCAGCTTCAAGTGGGAAAAATAATTTCTCTTAAATTTCCTCACTGGCAATGGAATCTGGGATATCCCTGGCTTGTGGAAAGGGGGATTTATTTATACCTGGAGTTACATCAGAGCTAAAGTTAAAGTACTGTTTTACCTTGGTGCTTTATTTATAAATTAATTTATTCTTTTTATATATTTTTTATAGTGAGTTCCTCTGTATCAGCTGAATAATTGAATTTATACAGGTTCAACATAGCAAAAATAATTTCCTTTCTCTTCTTTTTTTTTAGCCTTCTGTTGAGTCTTCAAGCCCAGGTAAATATTTTTAATAATTTCCAAGGTTTTTGGCATCCTGTTATTGGAAAAGCTTTCCAGGAGTGGGATTGTTGTTGCCTCTTGAGGTTTGATTTTTTCAGACAAAATAATTAATTGCTACATAATGAAACCTTGTAGTCACCCCTCCCTGTCACACCCTTAGTATGGGTACAGGGTTTGGAAAATGGAATTTAAATTGTGCTCTTAGGAGTTATGGGTACAGGGTTTTGGTTAAATGTGAATTTATAACATTGTGCAAGGAAAGAAAGGGGGAAATGAGAGGGGTTGAGGATGAAAGATGTGTAGGAAGAACGAGGGGAGAGAATTAATGCAAGCAAGGTTGGTATTTAAAATGAGGAGAAAATGGGAAAAATATGAGCAGGGTTGGGATTAAAATGAGGAGAAAAGGGGAAAAATAAAAAAAAAAAATCAGGAGAAAAATATGAGCAGGGTTGGGATTAAAAATGAGGAGAAAATTGGAAAAATCCAGGGTTGGATTTAAAACTCAGGTATTGCAGAGTGACATCCACCAGACCATTCATCCATTCATTGCTTTGTCATTGTCCCCAAATGGAACCAAAGAACAGGGAAAGAAAAAAGGGGAGGGGAAAAATAATTCAGAAATAAAATCTGCATAACAGGAAACTTGTTTAATGTAAATTGGGAAAAGTCCTTAGTTTGTAGTTGTGAATGAGCAAGGTGCCAGAGAATAAAGGAGTTTTTATTTTATGAGTTTTTCCTCGCTGTACAACTCGATTTAGGCAGGTTTGGGATTTTTTAAAAGTGAAATGATCACAAATTGAGTTTTTAATTTAATTAACTAGGGCCTGATGTGCAGAGAAAAGGACCTGGTTCTTCCTGCCAGGTTCTCCTCCCCTCAAAAGGAAATTTCCCTGAATGACGAGACAAAGCCAAAGGGTCAATATTAGAATTTTTGACCACAATTCTGCTTCAAATATCACCAAAATAAATTGAAAAATTCAACTCTATGAGGCCACGATGTCACTAAAAACCTTGTTGGAAATGTTTCCCATCATTTCAGGAGGTTCAGCAACATCTGATGACCATGAATTTGACCCATCAGCTGATATGCTGGTGCATGACTTTGATGATGAACGGACATTAGAAGAGGAGGAAATGATGGAAGGAGAAACAAACTTCAGATCTGAAATAGAGGATCTTACCAGGGTAGGTGGCCTGAAATAATCCTAAACCACATCCACATTCTCACACTAAATAAACACAGGGTTTGAGCCTTCATATTTGGATTAAAAAAAAAAAAAAAACACCCCAAAACCATTAATAGATAAAAAAATAAAAGGGGGAAAGGGTTGAATAAATTATTCAAAAATTGGGGAGAAGAAATGGTAGACAAATATTAATAATGGATAAAGCTGTGCTCGTTTAGTTGCTTTTTGCTTATACAGGTTTTGCATTTTAGAGCTAATCTAAATTAAAATATCTGAATAAACTTGTATAGTCCAACTGCACCTGAGTTTATTTAAAATCAAAAAAAACCTCATAATTTTACATTTCTTGTGCATTTTGGTACAAATTTCTGTCTAATCTAGTGGAGCACACAGGATTATCCTCATTTAAAGAAAGATGCAGAGGAAATGATGTCCAAACCCTATTTACCAAGAGTGATTATGCCAATAGCACTTTAAATTAATTTACTGCAATTAATCAATTTTTCCACTGTAAATGATAATTTCTTTCTGGCAATTCCAGGTTGTCCTGTCACTTCTGTATTGTTTTAAATTATTTCTCAGGCAGGAATAATATTCTTAAATTACCAAGTAGGTTCATTATAAATGCAAAGTAATTTAGATACTGTCTGTGGCCTTGTTGGCCTCCAGAACAGATCATTAACAATTCACAGATGAATATTTGATGTACAAACCCTATTTAGCTTAAGTGATTCTGCCAATATGACTTGAAATTAATTTACTGCAATTAATCTATATTTCCAGTGGAAATGATCATTTTTTTTTCCCTGCTAATTTCCAGCTTGATGGTAAATGGAAAATATAAATAAATAGTTGGTGAATCTAAATACTCTTGGTGTAGATTAAGTGAGGAATGGAGCTCCACATGTCTGGCATGTTGCAAATGTGCTTTTTTCCCTTCATATTTTGTGCAATTCTCTCACCACATTCCAACTCTTGACTTTATCCCCTCATATCCAGTGGTGGGAGAGCAGCTTTATTGATATCAATATAATTAATATTATTTATATATATGGATATAATTTTATCATTTTGAAGTTGTGGCCATTTAATAGGAGTGCTTAAAGAAAAGATATTCCTTTCCAAAATATGCTGGAGAACATTTGGATAATTAAAATCTGCTTTTTCTGCTATCTCTACTGCCAGTTTTCATTAAGGCCACAGGCCTTTCATGTTGCCTGTGTCAGTAAAATATTAATTCCCCACTTCTAAGAGTTCTTGCCATAAAATGACACGATGGGGACCAAGGAGTCAAGAGGGAAGGGGAGAACATTTAATTTTGTGTTATTTGCATTACTGGATATAAAGCTTAACTAAAGAGTAGAGGAATAAATGGCAGCGTGGCTTAGTTCTTTGAAATAAATAAAATAAAATAATAAAAATAAATAAATAAATAAAATAAAATAAAATAATACACAGAGTGCTGATAACCCCCCGTGTCACTCTTATCTTTACAGAGCACAACTGACTCCACTTTTTGTCATTGGGATTTTTGTTGGGATGTTTCCAGAAATCAGATCAGTGCAGGCCCTTAGGATAGGAAGCCTAAGGTCAGCCAATAACTAAAAATATCTGATTATCAGCCAACATGTACAGCAAATGCTAAAAAAAAATTATTTAGAGCAAGCAAATACCTCCAAATAACAAGGAATTTGATCTTGTGAGAGAGAGAATTTTTTAATGATCCCTGGAGGTTTCTGCTCCTGAGCTCTGGATGCTGAGAATTAAAAATAATAAAGGAAGTAATTAGCAGAACCAGCAATTAATAGTTTTTATTAATAAAGGTGAGAGTTTGGGAGCCTCTAAATTTGACAGCTGGCAGTATTTTAAATGTCTCTCAGAGTGGACCAGCTTTTGAATTTTTTTTTAATTTTTAAAGATTTTGCAGATTTGCTTCCAGCTGGGGATGGGTTTCTAGCCAGGCTATGAATGAAATAGAATGTAATAAAAATAAATAAAAAGTAATAAAAATAAAGAAAATGTAACAAAAATAAATGTGCTGCTGTCCTTCCCTGGATTTCAGGTGATCCTGGATTTCAGGTGATCCCTCACCCCATCCAAGCCCTCATTGCCACAAAGAGGAGAGCTACAGGGACACTAAGAGGCTCATTTTGGGTGGGATTTTATATTCAGAACTTGTGGAACTCAGTGGAATTGTCTCAGGAGCACAACTTCCCCTCAAAAGATCTGATCCCATGTTCCAGCCAGGTATTGCAAGTTGC
>CM019221.1:29722567-29751957 GCA_009741485.1 Malurus cyaneus samueli
CAGTCTGGATTCCCATTGCCGGTTGGAGCAGCCTGGGATGGTGGAGGTTGTCCCTGGGGTGGCACTGGGTGGCTCTGAGGTCCCTCCCATCCCATCCAGCTTGAATTGTGAGCCCAGGAGGGCTCTCTCACCGTTCTGGTTGCTGCTGCTGGTGGTGCTGTCCTCCCTCTCGGACTGGCTGGTGCTGCTGTTGGAGGTGGTGGGAGGAGGGGACGGAGCTCTGCTGGAAGCAGCACTTTCACTTTCATCCAGGAGCCGATCCATGTAATCCCTGCACGACACACACAGCACTCAGACCTCACTGGGAAATATTGGTGTTCCTGGAGTGGGAATTCTCTCTGCACACACTGCAGGGATGGCCTTTTATGGGGGAATGGTTTCCCGTGCAGAGAGCAGGGATGGATGGGATATTGGGAAGGAATTGTTCCCTGGATGGATTTCCAGATTTGCTGTGGTGCCCTGGATCCTGCAGTGCCCAAAGCAGGCTGGAGCACCCTGGATAGTGGAAGATGTCCTGCCATGGCACGGGTGGCACTGGTGGGATTTAAGTCCCTCCAACCCAATCCATTCCACAATTCCACGATTCCAAATCCTTTATGTTGTGCTTCCAGGGTGATCCCTTCAGGCTCCAAACTCATGGAATGTGCTGAGCCAGCAGTAACAAACCATTCCAGTAAATATAAATCACATTTCGCACAAAAAAAAATAACCAAAAGTGGTAAAAAATTAAAACCAAGTGAGAAACTGCAGAGTTGAAGATATTCCCATCTCTGCCATTTATTCCTGCTGGTTAGGGCAGCAATGGGAACACAGGGAGCTGTGGGTGCTGGAATCACTCCAGGAACAGCACCTCCTCACACGTAATTGTGCTGGAATTGCACCCTGAATTCCCTCAATTTATCTGCAAAATCATTCAAGAACAGACAAGTCCAGTCCTTCCTGACACTGCTGCTGCTCCCTCTGCACAGGTAATTGCGGAGAGAGAGAGTTGGAGTGATTAACCATCAAAAATGGTTAATGGGGGAAAAATGGAAAATAGGGGGGAAAAGGAAAATGGAAAATAGGAGGAAGGAGAGGGGAGACAGCGAGTCCCTGCCAGGCAGGTAAGAAACTCTGTAACATCCCAAAGTCCCAGATGGCACCTCTGGGTGTCACACAGCCCGGGAATGTTGGAAAAAACAATAATATTCCAAGAAGGATCATCAGAGAAGCCAGGAACAAATGAGGAATGAAAATCGTAGTAAAAAGTTTGGCAAGAGCATGGAAAGAGTGGGACAGTCAGATCAGAGCTTTGGAATGAAGGGCAGCAGAACAAGCTGGCTCTGAGCTGGGAATGCAGCTCTGCTCACACATTCCCTCTTTTCTCAGTGAGGATGGGAATGGGAAAAGGAGCTCTGGAACCCCAAATCCCCCTGGATTTGGTGTTGTGCTGGCAGAATGATTGACAAATAATGCACCATAAATTCCACCTGAAACTTGTGATTCGTGCTTTGGTATAAATATTTAATTAAAAACAGCATTTAAAAAGAAAAACCTATTTACATTTAAAAAAAAACACTTAAATTCTACTAAACTCCAACTGAAATAGCTGCTCAATGCCAATGTTGGCCTTTTTCCAGAGAAATGTATTTTACAGATTATTTTTACACACTAATGACATTTTTTTTTACACTTTGGCTGTTTTCCTGTAGCAAATCCATCTATGAATCTCTCAATTTTCAGCTCAGAGCAGGATAAAAGAAACATTTACCCCCAGCATGAGAATAAAATGATGAAATCAGGCACATCTTACGTGACCCAGGGTGCAGGTTGTATTTTTTCTTCCCAAAACGGGTCTGCTTGAGCGAAGAAATCGTAACGTTCCGACTTTTTCCACATGTAATAAAATGCACACATTCCCCCACGGACGGGTCCGCACCTGCAACAGGGGCCAAGCAATTCTCACTCAATTAAAAACCATTTGGCCAAAAAAAATCAACATTTAAGCAAAAAAAATGAAATTCCAAGCCAAAGCTGCTTGGAATAGTGGAAACCTTGGGTTGAAATTTTCAAATGGAGATGTGAGTTAAGGGTGTTTGTAAAAATATCAGAGATATTATGGAAGAACAGCTCCAGCAGAATATTCCAAGTCTGTCCAGTCTATTCAGCCTCCAGGGAAGCAGCTCTTCCCACAGGATTTCTGCACTTCCAGAGTTACAAATTCTGGGCTTTCAGAACCAATTTGGACGTAAATATTGGGATGAAATTCCTCCCTGGCACAGGGTGGCCAGAGAAGCTCCTGGAAATTCAGGTTAGACATGGGGAAAGAATTGTTCCCTGGAGGTGGATGGGCTTGGAGCACCCTGGGACAGTGAAAGCTGCCCTTAAAATAGAATTTAAAGCTCCCTCCCACCCCAACCATTCTGGGATTCTTGTTCTACAAAAAATAAAATAATTCTGTCCATTTATTTATGAAGGAAATGAAGGACAAAATTAATTTACAATTATGTTGTTTTAAAATATAAGAATGTGAGAATTGAACTTGGAGTTTACCTTGTTGGCCTGAATCACATGGAAATCCTTGCCATAGACTTCAGCCCTTGTTCAAAGTTCCTGCATTCTCTTCGTCCAAACTGATAATTCTTCTACAGGAACATCAAAGCAAAAAAGCAACAAAGAAAATAGTTAATTAAAAAAATTATAAAAGGCAACTGAAGTGAGAAAAAACATCTGGATGAGCAGGTCCTTGACTCCACAGGAAGCAGCTCCAGGAATTTCACTTTTTAGTATAAAAATGGGAATTCTGCTTCTAGGGAGGAGCTGTTTGTAGGGCCTGCTCTGAACCATTCTGATTTGGCCTCCTGATTGTTAAGGTCTCCAGTAAATAAAGTTTCAAACAGGGGGAGAAAAAGAAATCTCCATTTTTTGATCATTGCTGCCTTGTGATGTGCCCAGGGAACTCAGCAGAGCTTTGGGAGCAGCACCAACAGATCGAGGGTGGGAAAACAATTCCTGCCTTCCCCGATTTGTTGTTGTTTTGATGAGGGATCAATAAAACACAAGAAACACTCCAACAGTACCTTGAAAATCAGAGTTTTCAATGTTATACTTTGAAAAAATCAAAGGTTGATTTGCTCCTTTATTTTCGAATTATTTCATTTTACAAGTCGTGTTTGTTGTCTATTTTGATGACTGAAAGGTCTGGAAGAGCACAATAAAAATGCCTAAAAATGCACAGTTCAGTCGTTAAAAGGTAATTTTATATTTTAAGTGGCTGCTGAAGTCACAGATATTTATACCAAGCTCTGGACAGGAAATGAATTTACACATCTGCTAATTCCATTCTCCCAGAGAACAATGAGATATTCACTGAGGCTGTGTTTAAAATTAAATTAAATCAACTTTCTCAGCCTGTGGACAGCAAAGCTCAATGCCTGAGTGGGAAATAAAAGGAAAATTCCAGAATATCAACTCCTTTTCAGTGCATGCTCACCTCTGGCTGCTTTGACATTAAATCTGAGCCTTCGTAAGGATTCCTCAATATCAAAATGCACTTCACCAGTTCATACAACGCCTGCAGAGAGGAAAATACCACAATGAACACTCCACACCAGAGGAAAACACCCACAATGAACACCCCAACTATGCTGTGCCACAGCAGCACACTCAGAAATCACTGATACCTATTAAGATTAAAAAATAAACCCTTGGAATGAATGCAGTGTAATTTAAATCAGCACAACGATGTATTTGCAGTGTTTAAATTCCCAAATTTCTATTTACATAATCAAGAAAATATCCAAGCAAAGCATTGCAATGTTTTCATTCACGACACACATTTCTAAAATTGATGTGGGGGGTTTTTTTGGGCATAAAAAAGAAGTAAGTGTGCATTCATAAAGATAAAAATGCATTCATAAAGAATTTAATAATTGAAAAATTCTGTACCAGAGAGAATGAATTCATACAGATTTTGTAGAAAATAAAGTCTTGATTTTATTCCTATTATATATTTATTTTCTATTATGTATTTATTTTCTGTCACATATTTTCTATTACATATTACTTCTATTATTGATTTTCTATCACACATTTATTTTCTATATATATTACTTTCTATTATTTATTTCCTATCACATATTTATTTTCTCTTACATTATGTATTTATTTTCCATTACAGATTGATTTCCTATTATATATTTATTTTCTCTTACATATTTATTTTCCATTACAGATTGATTTCCTATTATTTATTTATTTTCTCTAACATATTTATTTTATACAAAGCAACATTAAACCCAAGCTAACAGTTTAATATTCACTGAGAGGTAAAAACCCATCGAGTTTCTATTTCCACAAGGAACAATAAAAATGTCTCAAACACCACTTTAACTCTAGGGAATGAAATAAAAAAGGGATGATTATTTTTATAATAATTTATTTTATGAAATGATAAATTGTGGTTATTTTTCTCTACCTGCTCATTGTCTTATATGGGATCCTTCAGGAATTGCATCCAGCCTCCCTCCTGCGCCTCGAGGCTCGTTCAGGAATTCTATCACTTTATCTTGGTAAAAATCTGGATTCCAGAGCAGCTGGTCATCGTTTTCATACACTGGAGAAACCCCAGAAAGAAAATAAAATAAAGTAAAAGGCATTTCTTGTGTTGATAAACCTTGGGAGGAGCACTGCTAATCCAGAATGGTAAAATCCGGTGGATGCAGAGATCCAAATCACTTGGATTTGTTACTTTGCTTCAAATCCCTGCCATAATTTAGATTCTGTATCATAGAATCCATTTTGTAACTTCAGAATTTAAATCTTCCCCTTTTCCAGAGCTTTCACAGGACTTTGAGAGCAGGGAAGCCACAGTAAACTGTGAAATTTCACAGTAAATATGTGAAATTCATGGCACTGGAATTAATGGAACTGAAATTAATGGAACTGAAATGAAGGGAACTGAAATTAATGGAACTGAAATTAATGGAAAAGGCCATGTGAGATGTCCTCTGAATTATTTCCCAGTTTTATTTTGGATTAAATTCTTAGAGTAGCAAAATAAAGTGCAGTTGAGGCCCATCAGCCTGGCCTTGGACACTTCCCAGGGATGGGCAATCCCCAACCTCTCTGGCAATGAGATAATTGAGTATAAACTTGGATTCTGGGAAGATTTCAGGTTTTGTGCTGGTTATTTAAAAACTGAATTGTACAAAACTACCAAAAAATCCATTCCCAATTGACCTGCAGTGTGAGCAAATTCTTAGGAATGGGCTGGTGAGCAGGAAAATGGATTATTTTATGTATTTTATGCTCACACTGGGTTTACACCTGCCTTTCCTGACAGAATTTCCTCTGCTTGGAACAAGGGGAAAGTTCCTGAGGGAAAAAAATCCACAAAAGTAGAACTTTTATTCCTGATTGTAGACAACAAAATGGGAAACCAAAACTGCTGTATCATTTTGCCTTTGTAATGTATAATCAGTTCAGCAACACAATTCTCCATCAGCTTTTTCTTTTTTTACACAAATATGTAAGTGAAGAGGTTAAAGAATCACTAAATCAGAATTCAAGGATTGAAGAGGCATTAGCAGCAAAAAAAATCCCAATTTCCCTTTCTTCAAGTCTGATGAAGTACAATTTGAGATGGTGCCTCTAATTTTGCTCATTTATTTTGCAAGGTCCATGAGAGCAATCAAATTATTTATTTCTCCTAATTAGACATTAATCCCAAACAGCAATAATGGTGAAATCTCACCTTTTTCATTCTCTTTGTATTTGCAGGTGCCAGCTGGGATTTCAGCTTGAAACATAGAGCCCACATGATTTCCTGTGTTGGGAAGAAACAGAAAGAAGTGAAGCAACAACAGGACCACATCTTTTTCATCTCTTCTCCCTTAAAACTTCATTGTTTGAAATCTAAAAATACATTTAATAGGTTCAAAATCTAAAATTCCTCCATGGAAATGGATTTTTGACTGTTTGGGGAGGATTTTAAGTCTTCTCATTATCAAAAGTCTCCAATTTACGGGAAAAACGAGAGGATTTGGGTGCTCTGCAGAGCTCAGAGTTACCCAGGAACAGATTCATTTATTATTCATGAAATATGGATTTAGCATTTACCTTTTTCCAGTCTTCTGAGGGAATATAATCTTCATCTTCTTCAGATTCCTCCTCTATTTCACTATCTACAAGAAATGTTGCAGACATTGAAGCCAAAAAGAGCTGAGCTGGCAGAGGCTCTGACCCCACAGTCTCCAGCCTTCCTTATCTCAGCCCCACCAGTGCCAGGGACACTTTTGGGGTTCAGTAATCCCAAGATTAAAAACAGACCCACCCAAAGTTCATATCTGGATCGAGATACAGCGCCAGGCTCTGAGAAATTCAGGCACAAACAAACAATCCCTGAATTTTGTTATTAAATTCCCATTTCCCTCGCCCAGTTTGAGCGATCCATGGGTGAATTCCCACTTTTGTGGAAATATTTTTGTGCCTTTCAAGCCCTTTTCCATGAGCTCCTGGTTTAGTTCCTGCTGCTCCTTTGCAGAATGTGAGGCAGATCTCAGCAGGAGGTGTGAGCAGTCTGAAATGTGTCTTTGCTGGGATCACAGAGCCCCAGCAGCACTTCCAACAGATTATTTGGGATAAGGATTGCCAGCAACGTTAAGCTCTTTATGATTTAGTCCAGTTGCTTTTCACAAGGTGCTGCTTTATGTATAGGATGGATTTAGAGCATTCAAATGATTTAAACATTAAATTACATTTTTTACAAGCGAAAGCTGTAAAAACCCCAAACCAAGAATTCCTTCAGGAATATTCAGGAAAATTTCCTCATGGGAAGGGCGGTCAGGCTTTGGAAGAGGCTGGAGGCCTCCAAGGAACACCAGTTCAGCCATTCCAGCCTGCACTGGGAGACCAACAGAGGGACACCTCAATCCCAGCAACCACGTACATAGCACCAGGTACCTGACGAAGCTGCACAACCACCCAGTTCAACAGCGCCTGCACTGGAGCACCAATGTCGCCAACCTGGTGAGCAATGACTCCATCTCCCAGCCCAGACGACCAGCAAGTCAGAGCCTCCAGCCACAGTGGATAGGTGGTTTGGGGTTTTTTACAGCTTTCAGCTGTGTAAAAAATGTAATTTAATGTTTAAATCATTTGAATGCTGCTAAATCCCATCCTATACATAAAGCAGCACCTTGTGAAAAGCAACTGGACTAAATCATAAAGAGCTTAACGTTGCTGGCAATCCTTATCCCAAATAATCTGTTGGAAGTGCTGCTGGGGCTCTGTGCATCCCAGCAAAGACACATTTCAGACTGCTCACACCTCCTGCTGAGATCTGCCTCACATTCTGCAAAAGAGCAGCAGGAACTAAACCAGGAGCTCATGGAAAAGGGCTTGAAAGGCACAAAAATATTTCCACAAAAGTGGGAATTCACCCATGGATCGCTCAAAACTGGGCGAGGGAAATGGGAATTTAATAACAAAATTCAGGGATGTGTTTGTTTGTGCCTGAATTTCTCAGAGCCTGGCGCGTATCTCGATCCAGATATGAACTTTGGGTGGGTCTGTTTTTAATCTTGGGATTACTGAACCCCAAAAGTGTCCCTGGCACTGGTGGGGCTGAGATAAGGAAGGCTGGAGACTGTGGGGTCAGAGCCTCTGCCAGCTCAGCTCTTTTTGGCTTCAATGTCTGCAACATTTCTTGTAGATAGTGAAATAGAGGAGGAATCTGAAGAAGATGAAGATTATATTCCCTCAGAAGACTGGAAAAAGGTAAATGCTAAATCCATATTTCATGAATAATAAATGAATCTGTTCCTGGGTAACTCTGAGCTCTGCAGAGCACCCAAATCCTCTCCAGTTTTTCCTCGTAAATTGGAGACTTTTGATAATGAGAAGTCTTAAAATCCTCCCCAAACAGTCAAAAATCCATTTCCATGGAGGAATTTTAGATTTTGAACCTATTAAATGTATTTTTAGATTTCAAACAATGAAAGTTTTAAGGGGAGAAGGATGAAAAAAGATGTGGTCCTGTGTTGCTTCACTTCTTTCTGTTCTTCCCAACCAGGAAATCATGGTGGGCTCTATGTTTCAAGCTGAAATCCCAGCTGGCACCTGCAAATACAAAGAGAATGAAAAAGGTGAGATTTCACCATTATTGCTGTTTGGGATTAATGTCTAATTAGGAGAAATAAATAATTTGATTGCTCTCATGGACCTTGCAAAATAAATGAGCAAAAATTAGAGGCACCATCTCAAATTGTACTTCATCAGAGCTTGAAGAAAGGGAAATTGGGATTTTTTTTTGCTGGCCTAGTGCCTCTTCAATCCTTGAATTCTGATTTAGTGATTCTTTAACCTCTTCACTTACATATTTGTGTAAAAACAAGAAAAAGCTGATGGAGAAATTGTGTTGCTGGAACTGGATTATCACATTACAAGAGGCAAAATGATACCAGCAGTTTTGGTTTTCCCATTTTGTATGTCTACAATCAGGAATAAAAAGTTCTACTTTTGTGGATTTTTTTCCCTCAGGAACTTTTCCCCTTGTTCCAAGCAGAGGAAATTCTGTCAGGAAAGGCAGGTGTAAACCCAGTGTGAGCATAAAATACATAAAATAATCCAATTTTCCTGCTCACCCAGCCCATTCCTAAGAATTTGCTCACACTGCAGGTCAATTGGGAATGGATTTTTTGGTAGTTTTGTACAATTCAGTTTTTAAATAACCAGCACAAAACCTGAAATCTTCCCAGAATCCAAGTTTATACTCAATTATCTCATTGCCCAGAGAGGTTGGGGATTGCCCATCCCTGGAAGTGTCCAAGGCCAGGCTGGATGGGCCTCAACTGCACTTTATTTTGCTACTCTAAGAATTTAATCCAAAATAAAACTGGGAAATAATTCAGAGGACATCTCACATGGCCTTTTCCATTAATTTCAGTTCCATTAATTTCAGTTCCCTTCATTTCAGTTCCATTAATTTCAGTTCCATTAATTCCAGTGCCATGAATTTCACATATTTACTGTGAAATTTCACAGTTTACTGTGGCTTCCCTGCTCTCAAAGTCCTGTGAAAGCTCTGGAAAAGGGGAAGATTTAAATTCTGAAGTTACAAAATGGATTCTATGATACAGAATCTAAATTATGGCAGGGATTTGAAGGCAAAGTACAAAATCCAAGTGATTTGGATCTCTGCATCCACCGGATTTTACCATTCTGGATTAGCAGTGCTCTCCCAAGGTTTATCAGACACAAGAAATGCCTTTATCTTTATTTTATTTCTCTTTCTGGGGTTTCTCCAGTGTATGAAAACGATGACCAGCTGCTCTGGAATCCAGATTTTTTACCAGAGGATAAAGTGATAGAATTCCTGAACGAAGCCTCGAGGCGCACGGGAGAGGAGAAAGGCCTGGATGCAATTCCTGAAGGATCCCATATTAAAGACAATGAGCAGGTAGAGAAAAATAACCACAATTTATCATTTCATAAAATAAATTTTATTATAAAATTAATCATCCCTTTTTTATTTCATTCCCTAGAGTTAAAGTGGTGTTTGAGACATTTTTATTGTTCCTTGTGGAAATAGAAACTCGATGGGTTTTTACCTCTCAGTGAATATTAAACTGTTAGCTTGGGTTTAATGTTGCTTTGTATAAAATAAATATGTTAGAGAAAATAAATAAATAATAGGAAATCAATCTGTAATGGAAAATAAATATGTAAGAGAAAATAAATATATAATAGAAAATAAATGTGTGATAGAAAATCAATAATAGAAAGTAAATATGTAATAGAAAATATGTGACAGAAAATAAATACATAATAGAAAATAAATATATAATAGGAATAAAATCAAGACTTTATTTTCTACATAAATCTGTATGAATTCATTCTCTCTGGTACAGAATTTTTCAATTATTAAATTCTTTATGAATGCATTTTTATCTTTATGAATGCACACTTACTTCTTTTTTATGCCCAAAAAAACCCCCCACATCAATTTTAGAAATGTGTGTCGTGAATGAAAACATTGCAATGCTTTGCTTGGATATTTTCTTGATTATGTAAATAGAAATTTGGGAATTTAAACACTGCAAATACATCGTTGTGCTGATTTAAATTACACTGCATTCATTCCAAGGGTTTATTTTTTAATCTTAATAGGTATCAGTGATTTCTGAGTGTGCTGCTGTGGCACAGCATAGTTGGGGTGTTCATTGTGGGTGTTTTCCTCTGGTGTGGAGTGTTCATTGTGGGTATTTTCCTCTCTGCAGGCGTTGTATGAACTGGTGAAGTGCAATTTTGATATTGAGGAATCCTTACGAAGGCTCAGATTTAATGTCAAAGCAGCCAGAGGTGAGCATGCACTGAAAAGGAGTTGATATTCTGGAATTTTCCTTTTATTTCCCACTCAGGCATTGAGCTTTGCTGTCCACAGGCTGAGAAAGTTGATTTAATTTAATTTAAACACAGCCTCAGTGAATATCTCATTGTTCTCTGGGAGAATGGAATTAGCAGATGTGTAAATTCATTTCCTGTCCAGAGCTTGGTATAAATATCTGTGACTTCAGCAGCCACTTAAAATATAAAATTACCTTTTAACGACTGAACTGTGCATTTTTAGGCATTTTTATTGTGCTCTTCCAGACCTTTCAGTCATCAAAATACGACAACAAACACGACTTGTAAAATGAAATAATTCAAAATAAAGGAGCAAATCAACCTTTGATTTTTTCAAAGTATAACATTGAAAACTCTGATTTTTCAAGGTACTGTTGGAGTGTTTCTTGTGCTGTTATTGATCCCTCTAGTCAAAACAACAACAAATTCAGGGAAGGCAGGAATTGTTTTCCCACCCATCGATCTGTTGGTGCTGCTCCCAAAGCTCTGCTGAGTTCCCTGGGCACATCACAAGGCAGCAATGATCAAAAAATGGAGATTTCTTTGTTCTCCCCCTGTTTGAAACTTTATTTACTGGAGACCTTAACAATCAGTGAGGCCAAATCAGAATAGGTTCAGAGCAGGCCCTACAAACGAGCTCCTCCCTAAAAGTCAGAATTCCCATTTTTATACTAAAAAGTGAAATTCCTGGAGCTGCTTCCTGTGGAGTCAAGGACCCTGCTCATCCCAGATGTTTTTTCTCACTTCAGTTGCCTTTTATAATTTTTTTAATTAACTATTTTCTTTGTTGCTTTTTTGCTTTGATGTTCCTGTAGAAGAATTATCAGTTTGGACTGAAGAGGAATGCAGGAACTTTGAACAAGGGCTGAAAGTCTATGGCAAGGATTTCCATGTGATTCAGGCCAACAAGGTAAACTCCAAGTTCAATTCTCACTTCTTATATTTTAAAACAACATAATTGTAAATTAATTTTGTCCTTCATTTCCTTCATAAATAAATGGACAGAATTATTTTATTTTTTTGTAGAATCACAGAATCCCAGAATGGTTTGGGGTGGGAGGGAGCTTTAAAATTCTATTTTAAGGGCAGCTTTCACTGTCCCAGGGTGCTCCAAGCCCCATCCACCCTCCCAGGGAACAATTCTTTCCCCATGTCTAACCTGAATTTCCAGGAGCTTCTCTGGCCACCCTGTGCCAGGGAGGAATTTCATCCCAATATTTACGTCCAAATTGGTTCTGAAAGCCCAGAATTTGTAACTCTGGAAGTGCAGAAATCCTGTGGGAAGAGCTGCTTCCCTGGAGGCTGAATAGACTGGACAGACTTGGAATATTCTGCTGGAGCTGTTCCTTCCATAATATCTCTGATATTTTTACAAACACCCTTAACTCACATCTCCATTTGAAAATTTCAACCCAAAGGTTTCCACTATTCCAAGCAGCTTTGGCTTGGAATTTCATATTTTTTTTGCTATAAATGTTGATTTTTTTTTGGCCAAAAATGGTTTTTAATTGAGTGAGAATTGCTTGGCCCCTGTTGCAGGTGCGGACCCGCTCCGTGGGGGAATGTGTGGCATTTTATTACATGTGGAAAAAGTCGGAACGTTACGATTTCTTCGCTCAGCAGACCCGTTTTGGGAAGAAAAAATACAACCTGCACCCTGGGGTCACGTAAGATGTGCCTGATTTCATCATTTTATTCTCATGCTGGGGGTAAATGTTTCTTTTATCCTGCTCTGAGCTGAAAATTGAGAGATTCATAGATGGATTTGCTACAGGAAAACAGCCAAAGTGTAAAAAAAAATGTCATTAGTGTGTAAAAATAATCTGTAAAATACATTTCTCTGGAAAAAGGCCAACACTTGGCATTGAGCAGCTATTTCAGTTGGAGTTTAGCTAGAATTTAAGTTGTTTTCTTTTTAAATGTAAATAGGTTTTTCTTTTTAAATGCTTGTTTTAATTAAATATATTTTATACCAAAGCACGAATCACAAGTTTCAGGTGGAATTTATGGTGCATTATTTGTCAATCATTCTGGCCAGCACAACACCAAATCTCAGGGGGATTTTGGGGTGTCCAGAGCTCCTTTTCCCATTCCCATCCTCACTGAGAAAAGAGGGAATGTGTGAGCAGAGCTGCATTCCCAGCTCAGAGCCAGCTTGTTCTGCTGCCCTTCATTCCAAAGCTCTGATCTGACTGTCCCACTCTTTCCATGGCTCTTGCCAAACTTTTTACTACGATTTTCATTCCTCATTTGTTCCTGGCTTCTCTGATGATCCTTCTTTGGAATATTATTGTTTTTTCCAACATTTCCGGGCTGTGTGACACCCAGAGGTGCCATCTGGGACTTTGGGGATGTTACAGAGTTTCTTACCTGCCTGGCAGGGACTCGCTGTCTCCCCTCTCCTTCCTCCTATTTTCCATTTTCCTTTTTTCCCCCCTATTTTCCATTTTTCCCCCGAATTAACCATTTTTGATGGTTAATCACTCCAAACTCTCTCTCTCTCTGCAATTACCTGTGCAGAGGGAGCAGCAGCAGTGTCAGGAAGGACTGGACTTGTCTGTTCTTGAATGATTTTGCAGATAAATTGAGGGAATTCAGGGTGCAATTCCAGCACAATTACGTGTGAGGAGGTGCTGTTCCTGGAGTGATTCCAGCACCCACCAGCTCCCTGTGTTCCCATTGCTGCCCTAACCAGCAGGAATAAATGGCAGAGATGGGAATATCTTCAACTCTGCAGTTTCTCACTTGGTTTTAATTTTTTACCACTTTTGGTTATTTTTTTTTTTGTGCGCAAATGTGATTTATATTTACTGGAATGGTTTGTTACTGCTGGCTCAGCACATTCCATGAGTTTGGAGCCTGAAGGGATCACCCTGGAAGCACAACATAAAGGATTTGGAATCGTGGAATTGTGGAATGGATTGGGTTGGGAGGGAGCTTAAATCCCACCCAGTGCCACCCGTGCCATGGCAGGGACATCTTCACTATCCCAGGGTGCTCCAGCCTGGCTTTGGGCACTGCCAGGGATCCAGGGGCACCACAGCAAATCTGGGAAATCCATCCCAGGGAACAATTCCTTCCCAATATCCCATCCATCCCTGCCCTCCTGCACTGGGAAACCATTCCCCCATAAAAGGCCATCCCTGCAGTGTGTGCAGAGAGAATTCCCACTCCAGGAACACCAATATTTCCCAGTGAGGTCTGAGTGCTGTGTGTGTCGTGCAGGGATTACATGGATCGGCTCCTGGATGAAAGTGAAAGTGCTGCTTCCAGCAGAGCTCCGTCCCCTCCTCCCACCACCTCCAACAGCAGCACCAGCCAGTCCGAGAGGGAGGACAGCACCACCAGCAGCAGCAACCAGAACGGTGAGAGAGCCCTCCTGGGCTCACAATTCCAGCCTGGATGGGATGGGAGGGACCTCAGAGCCCACCCAGTGCCACCCCAGGGACACCTCCCACCATCCCAGGCTGCTCCAACCGGGCAATGGGATCCAGGGACACCACAGCTGCTCTGGGAAATCCATCCCAACCCCTCCCCACCCTCCCAGGGAACAATTCCTGCCCAATATCCCAAAACTTCTTTGGGGAAAACCAGGAAGGGATGGATCCGTGGGGAATGGGGCTGGAATTCTGGGAAATCCAGGAGTTCAAGTGGCCACGTGGGGCTCTGATAATGGGAAAATTGAAGGAGAGGGGTTTGAAAAGTCCCAAAAAAATGTTGGGAAAAATGGGGAAAGTGGAAGAGCAACCCCAGGGTTGTTTGACCCCAAATCTCTGGAATTTGTGGGATCCCAAAACTTCTTTGGGGACAACCAGGAAGGGACTGATCTGTGGGGAATGGGGCCAGAATTCTGGGAAATCCAGAAGTTCGAGTGACTGGGACCGGCTCTGGGATGGAACTGGGAGCATTGGGACAGCCCTGGGGACATCCCAAAACATGGGGGCCATGCAGGGCTCTGATAATGGGAAAATAATGGGGGAAATTGAGAGAGAGGGGTTTGGAAAGTCCCAAAAAAAAGTTGGGAAAAATGGGGAAAGTGGGAGAGCAACCCGGGGATTGTTTGCAAATCCCTGGAATCTGTGGGATCCCAAAACTTCTTTGGGGAAAACCGGGAAGGGATGGCTCTGTGGGGAATGGGGCTGGAATTACAGGAAATTTCAGGAATTTGGGTGGCTGGGACCGGCTCTGGGGATATCCCAAAACATCCATCCCTGCCCTCTGGCAGTGTGACCCCATTCCCTGTGTCCTGTCCCTCCATCCCTTGTCCCCAGTCCCTCTCCAGCTCTCCTGGAGCCCCTTTAGGCCCTGGAAGGATTTTTCAGCCCTCCCAGAGCCTTCCCTTCTCCAGGTGAACACCCTGAGACAGTATTTTTCAGTATTTTCCCAGCTTCAAGTTAAAACTGGTTTTTATAAAAAACCTGCATTTGGGGCTGTGTCTGGATGATAAATCCCCCCTGGGATTTCCTGGTAGCTGTGATTTGTGTGTTTTTGTCTGCCCTGTGCCAGGGGAATGCCAGTGCTGGGAGGAGTCTGAGCAGGACATTGCACCCCTGAGATGGGAGCTGAGCTCTGGGAGAGTTCCTGCTGCTCCTTGGGGATCCAGGGGCTGTTCCCCCAAATCCTGGGGCTTGGAAGGGAGTTGGGAATGGGAGAGAAGCCAGGGTTCACTCCCCGTGGAGGAGGAGCTTGGGGACTCACCTGAGTGTGGAAATCACTCAGGAACCACAAAAAGCAGGGTGAGGAGAGCCCACCTACAGTTCTGGAGTTCCAGAAATCACCCAAGAACCACACAGAGCAGGGTGAGGAGAGCCCACCCTCAGTTTTGGGGTTCCAGAAATCGCCCAGGGACCACAAAAAGCAGGGTGAGGAGAGCCCATCTCAGTCTGGAGTTCCAGAATCACCAGGGGAACCACACAGCAGGGTGAGGAGAGCCACCCTCAGTTTGGGGTTCCAGAAATCACCCAGGGACCACAAAAAGCAGGGTGAGGAGAGCCCAACCTCAGCTCTGAGTTCCAGAAATCACCAGGGAACCACACAGAGCAGGGTGAGGAGAGCCCACCTGCAGCTCTGGGGTTCCAGAAATCACCAGGGAGCCACACAGAGCAGGGTGAGGAGAGCCCAACCTCAGCTCTGGATCCAGAAATCACGCAGGAACACACAAGCAGGGTGAGGAGAGCCAACCTCAGCTCTGGGTTCAGAATCACAGGGACCACACAGAGCAGGTGAGGAGAAGCCACCTCAGCTCTGGATCCAGAAATCACCAGGAACCACAAAAAGCAGGGTGAGGAGAGCCCAACCTCAGCTCTGGGGTTCCAGAAATCACCCAGGAACCACAAAAAGCAGCTTTGGGGTTCCAGAAATCACCAGGACAACAAAACGCAGTGAGAAGCCCACCTGCAGCTATGGGGTTCCAGAACATACATCTTCTCGTTTCTCCTTTTAAAGCCTTCCCTAAACTCCCCATGCCATTTGTACTCACACCAATCGCTT
This sequence comes from Malurus cyaneus samueli, assembly GCA_009741485.1. Classification (NCBI taxonomy): domain Eukaryota; kingdom Metazoa; phylum Chordata; class Aves; order Passeriformes; family Maluridae; genus Malurus; species Malurus cyaneus. The sequence continues at coordinate 29,738,444 of CM019221.1, forward strand.
GCTGCTCACTCGGTGAGAATCAGGAGAAAAATCGTGGATTTTGAATTCCTCAGAGTTCAAATTGTGCCTCCCTGGCCTGGGTTTTTCTGTGCTGCTCCTGTGCTTTGCTGATGGCATTTTCTCCACCCTCAGGTGTCTCTGCCAATGGCCCAGGGGATGTTCCAGGAAAAGAGGAGGCAAAACTCGAGGGATTGCACGTCAACGGACCTTCCAGCGGGAAAAAAACACCCCACACGGAGCTGGATACAAATGGGTATGAACCTGAAAACCTTTCCATTGACCCCAAAGTCACTCATTCAGCTTCAAGGAAAGAGCCTGAGCTGGAAGAAAAGAGTGAGAGACCTCTGAAAAGAAGAAGAATTAACAGCAATGGGAAGGAGAGCCCGGGAGCTTCGGAGTTCTTCCAGGAAGCCAATTCCCATGGGAAGCTGGAGGAACTGGAAACTTTGGATGACTGAGTGCTGGGAGCTGATTTTATTCCTTGGAGTAAATTTTGGGTGTCTAAAATTTTCAGGGTTGATGGGTTACCTTACAAAATCCAGTTCCAAAAACAAGCTGAGACTTTTTTTTTTTTTTTTGTTTCCTGAGACCTTCTGGTTGGCTCCAAAGATGTGATGTTTTGGTGGTTTTTAGTGCTGGAAAGCAGCAGGAGAATATTGAATTTCTCAGAGTCGGCAGCTGCAGTTCTGGGATAAAAAGCTCTTTAAATATTTGAGGAACAAAGCAGTGAGTTGCTGCAAAAATACTCCCAGCCTAATACATTAAAGAATGTGTTAATACAGAATTTAATGTAGAATACAGCATTTAATCAGTGTGCAAAGTGAACAAAGCATTTGGGGCTTTGCAGGAAATGCAAATAAAACAGGGAAAGCCAAGGCAGAGCAGGCACAGAGACTCCCACTCCTGCTGGAGAGAGGAAAATGTCATCCCATCCTTAAGGAACCCTCATGAATCCTGAAAGTTATGAGCACAACTATTTTTATATATAGAAGTTTTAAAAGGTAAATAAATAAACCAGGTCAGGTTTGTCTATGTAAAATTGTTGACATCAATGATGTCTTTCCATATTCTTTATCTGGGCTAAAGAAATACATTCTGTATTTTTCCAGATTTCTTTGTAGCCTTTGAAAGATTTTTACAGTACTTATGTCTTGATTGAACTGTCCTTTCTTAAAACAAAAGCTTGTATAATTTTCTTACCTTGTACAGTTGGTAAACTTTTATGAGAGAATTGATACCCTGAGTCTAATGTCAGCTTCCTTTTATTTTGCTGAAGTCTTTTCTAAAAAAAAAAAAACCCGACAAAAAAACCCCCAGACCAAACCGATGGAGTTAAAAATTAATCAGCAACATGTTAATTTTCTTCCCAGAAACTGGTAAATAATTAACATAAGAATGGTTAGGAGGCATTTGATTTTGGCAACGTGGGGTTTTTTTCTTGGTTTATGGTAAATAATGATGTTTAAATTTTTGTTAAGCATGCTGCTTGCATTGCACACATTTCCTTGCTTTCTTTCTCCCTTTCCTCCCTTGCATTTGGAACTCGGGAGAAATTTCCCAGCAGCCAAATTCTCGAGTTTACTGAACCTTCCTCAAGTTGAGCTGTTCAATTATCCACCGGTTTATTTTCAGTCTGTCACCTGCCACGTTTCAGGGAGCACAGCAAGGGCTGGAGTGGAGCTGGACTGGTTGGAAATGCAGCTGCAAACTGGTGCTGGACTGGAATTCCTGAGGAGCACAGGGATGGTTCCAGTGGGAGCAGCACACACAGGTCAGAGGTTGGACTTGATGATCTCAAAGGTCTTTCCCAACCTGGTAAATCCTGGGATTCTGTGGTGGTGCATGGAGACACACTCACCTGGACAAGGGAGAGTAGGAATTTCACATTAAGCTATAAAGAATTAATTTCAGGGTGAAAACCAAAAATTCCGTATTTCTAAAGGGTGGAGGGGGTGATGCTCACCCTGCCAGCAGCACCACTGAACAGTTGTGGATGTTGGATTCACATCCATCAATCGGGAACATTTTTAATCCAAATTTCATTTTGGTTTTGTTTGGTTGTTTTTTAAAGCCCAGCTCCACTTCTTCTCTGTTAAAATTCGGGAAAATTGTTGATGTGGATCATTGATAACCTGGTGTCCTCCTCCTTACAGGTGTGCTGTTAATCGGTTATTTTATCTTAAACTTTATGGTTTGTACGGTTCCAGTAGAAATGAATGGTTTGAAAGGGATGTTTCAGCCCAAACCAGAATCCAATTTATCCTGTTTATCCTATTTTCGGTTTCATTTTGATGCTCTTTGGTTTCGGTTGCAAGCTGGAATTACTTCCCAGAAATCCATAGGAAAGTTTCCAAGTGAATTGTCTCAGGCTCGTGGCTGAAATCCAGCACTGTGTATATTTTCAAGACTGTTGCTTTGTTTTTTCTTTCCTTTTTGGTTTTATTTTTTTTTGTGATATGTAGAAAAGACCTGACATTCCATAACCCACTATGTAATGCTCAGCTAGACTTTAAGAATATTTAATTTGAATTTACCTTTTGTTTATGCTGGTGTTTTATACAATACTTTGTTCATGGTTCAGACTGCAGCCACTATAACTCGATAAGTCATTGCACTACTAAAGCTATTTAAAATCCTGGAAATCTGCTAACTTTGCTTTCCTTTTCCAAACCTTCAGTACACGTTGGAATCCAATCCAACTGAAGAAATCCTTGGGCTTCCCAAAGGGTTCAATGTGATATAAAATACCCTCCACACACAAACCCTCCAGATTAGTTTGATACATTTGTTCCACTCGGTATTTTGCACTGTTAGTAATCCCCTCCTCTTATCCCCCTTCCCTGTCTGCAATTCTGAAAAAGCTTATTAAAATATTTTTAAACTTACTGTCTGTATCAAAAATTCCTGAGTAGTTTTTTTGCTCCAAAGGGGTGCAATATTTCTGCTTAGAGGATGAGAAGCCCCAGCCTGTGCAGTGAAATTCATGAAAACATTTCCTTTTCTGGATCAACTTCCAACTGTTTCCTTCACTCCCCAGAAATGTTTTCCACATTCCTTTTTCCATCCCAAGGATTATTCAAAGCTGAAAGCTCAGGAGCCCACCCCACTTTGTTTCCTCAGAGTCCTACTGGGACTGGGGGCTCTGAGATCCCCAAAATCCCTGATTTTTTCCCCTCCAGCATTCCCACCCTCTCCAGCCTTTTCCTGCTGCTCAGGGAACAGAGGGATGAGGCAGAAGCAGCTTTGGTTCATTGGTTTATTCGAAGCAAATACAAAAATACAGAGGCACATCAATGCTTTCTGCTCCCATTCCTCACATCCAAAGCCACACATTCAGCTTTTCATCACTAAAATGCTCATTTTGTAAATAGATTCTCTATAGAAAACATTTTTTTTAGTCAATTAATAGCATAGAAAATACTGATAGAGGAATTCTTGGCTTTCCCAGTGTTCAGGACCCGGCAGGATCCCAGCACGGACAAAATAAGCTTTAAAAAAGACTTCCCTTTTAGGAGTCCAAATCTAACCAGTAGATTAAAAAATAAACATAAAATCATTAAAAAAAATCAACCTCCTGACTGTGAGCTCAGCGTGGCGGAGTCGGAGCACACGTGGGAAAAGGGGATTTGGGATTTGGGATTTGGGAATGCTGCAGTGAGAGGCAGGAGATGAGTGGGAAGGTCTCAGCAGCACCAGGATACTGGAACCAGCACAGGAACCAGCACAGGGACTGGGGGCACAGCAGGAAGGCTTTGTCACCCTCCCTCCAAAGCCAAGCTTTTCCTGGAATTTCAGCAGACAAAATAATCAGGGATTTCTTTTTTTACCTGCTATGAGGCTGCTCTGGACATCCCAACTCATCCTTGACCACAAAATCCCACAAAAAGGAAAACTGTGGCTCTGGAATTGCTGCAGGAGCTCCATACCAGGCTGGGGCAGCACCCTCACAGAAAAATCTCTTTTCCATCAAAAAACTTCCAATAAACTCCAATAAATGCAGTTTGTTCCAGTTTGAGCAAGTATTTCCCAAAAAAAACAACAAAGTCAATGTTTAGAGAAGCTGTTTGCGTACAAAAATCTCTAAATATATAATTTTCCAAAAGTTTTAACCAAACTTTAAAAAGAATTTTTTAAAGCATAAAAAGGGGATCAAGTGAGCACAAAGACAGCTCGAGGAGACCTGAAAAGAAGTGCTGGGTACAACAACCTTTAAAAAATCAGCAAATTCTGCCCAGCCTATTCTAATTCCCATTCTTTTGGTGGGTCACAAACCCAGGGAGACTCATTCCATGGAAAATAAGAATTATGGGGCCCCTTCTACTTGCCAAAATGAGATGATTTGAGTCCTTTGTGCCGTGTCCAGGGGTGGGAGCTGCATCCATTCCCTGCATGTGCTGTGCTGGCTCTCCTGGGATCCCAGCAGCTTCTCCCTGGTGGGTTTTTCAAAAAATGCCAGCAGTTTTCCAAAAATGCCAGCAGCTTTCCCAAATCCAGCATTTGCTGACCCCAGGCAGTGACAGGAAAATCTTCCTGCTGGAAATGTCCCCGAGCTTCGGAAAGACAGAGCTGAAGGCAAAGCTGTGATACAGCCTGGAGGGCAAACCCAGCTTGAAAAGTGGGTTAATGGAACAAAAAAACCAGAAATTAGCCAGGAAAAAAAAATCAAATTGGAGTTCAGAGAGCGCTGGACATTCATCCAAGAGGTTTTGGCCCATCCTGCATTTTCCAGGGAATGCTGCTGCTCGTATCCTTGGCGCTGGGCTCTGCTGGATCCTGCAGCATTTCCTTCCTTCCAGAGGGACCAGGCTGGGCCTGGAGGCAGCTCCAGCATCCCCCTAGGCTGGGCTTGGCTGGTCTGGGCTTGACTGAGCTGGACACATCCACAGCTCCCACGCAGCAGATCCATCCAGGGACACCCCCAACGCAACATCTTCACCCCTCGCCCCGTGCTCATCTCCTCTGCTTGATTAGAAATTCATTAATTCCTCCCAATCACGCTTAATTAGGCTCATTCCTCCCCGTGCAGGCAGATCTTTTCCCAAGGATTCGTGAAGGCAGCAATTTGTGCCAATTAAGAGCAGGGCTGTCGGATTCCTGCCGCATCCTGCCCGCGATCAAGCGAGCACTAAGAGGTGGCTTCCCAAAAAAAATAACTTCTCCTGCTCACACCGAGCTCTTCCCTTTAATGTCCATTTTTCCACCTCCATCCGACTCCTTGTTCAGCTGCTCCTCGGTGAAGGTGATGTAGGAATACACCAGGCTTCCCGCAATACTGCAAGAGAGGAGGGGAAATGGGGGTCAGACACACAGCCCTGCCCCAGGAAAAACCACAACCACAGGACAAGGAGCTGCTGGAGCCATCTATTCCCAGGAAAACTCCCAGTTTTCCTCCTAAACCCAGTTTTGTTGAATTCCTGCCTAAACACTTCTCATCCCAGTGCTGGATCTATTCCACCCCCAAAGGGATCCTGTGGAAGGACTGGGAATGCACAGAGAGGCTCCCACAACACAGCCCAGAAAGGAGATTTTCCAAAAGCTGAATAATAAGGAATACCAGGTGAAATAATCCCCAAAAACACCTTTTGTGGCCTTAATTCCATGACTCTTTTGCTGCCTTAATTCCATGACTCTGGCTGAGAACTCAATTTTCCTGCTCAAATATTTCTATGGGTCCTCCTGGATTTAAAATAAATGTGGGAGAATCCCACAGCGTGAGCACGAACAAAAATTCCATGAATGGCTGACAACTCTGGGAAAACTCAATTTTCCTGTGAAAATATTCCAATGGCTTCTGACTTTAAAACAAATCTGGGCAGGGACTGAGCACAAATATCAATTCCGTGCTTTTTGTTTGGGGGAAAAAAAAAATCCATCGAATCAGTAAAATTATTTCCATTTCATCCCAATTCTCACTTTCAAATCATAAATAAACCGCTGCTCTTACCTGATATTTAGACCAATGAAGTTCATCCATGTAAAAATATAATCTCCTCCAAAAAACATCCCAATATAGGTTATTAAAATATTCTGCAAAGGAACAAGATGGGAGGAACAAACAGCCTGAGACGAGGGAATGTAGGTGGGAAAAGGGAAAGGGAAAAGGGAAAGGGAAAAGGGAAAGGGAAAAGGGAAAGGGAAAAGGGAAAAGGGAAGAGCATGGGGTTTGCAGTAACTGGGTCCATGCAATTCCCAAGGAATAATTCCTGCTTTTCTGGGAACAGGGAATGCCACTCACTCACCTTAATGCAGCCAACTATTGTAGTTGTAAGAGCAGAGTTATACTGAGTGCAAAGAACCGTGGAATACATCAAAATAAACCTGTGGGGAAGAGCCAAGGTCAGGAAAAGGCCTCAGGAATCACCCCCATCCTCTGGTCATGAAAGGTGGAACGAGGTCAGTTTAAGGTGCATCCCACCCCAAACCACTCCAGGATTCCATCATCCATTCCCATCCTTTCTCCAGCAGGATTTATCCCACTTTTTTTGGCTAAGCCCGTACTGATGGAAGGTGGGAGAGAAATCTCAACCCTCAGTTACGGTGTCCCTATCAGCACTGAGGATTTATTACAATTTTTTAATAATAATGGATTTATTATCATTTTTTGATAACAATAAGGCACCAAAATTCCCAACTAATGGAATGGAGATGCCTGCCCCGCTCCCATCCCAATCCTTACCCCATCACACACGACAGCGCAAACTGCACCACGAAGAAGGTGTCAGCCCAGCCCTGGTACTCCATTGCCTGCAGGGAACAAAACCAGAGCCTTGAGAGGCACAGAATTCCCAGCCAGACACGAATCAACCCTCCAGATTCAGCTTTCCCGTCACAGCAGGAAAAACCAACCCAGCTCCGAGGTTGGAGTGACCTGGCTGGGCTGTGGGAAGGTCCCCACGGGAATCAGCTCCAACCTCAGCCCTGGGCTCATCTCTCCTGGGAAATGTAGGGAGGGACAGAGGAATTGGGATTGGGACAGCTCCAGCCTCAGCCCTGGGCTCATCTCTCCTGGGAAAAGAAGGGAGGGACAGAGGGGTTGGGATTGGGACAGCTCCAAACTCAGCCCTGGGTTCATCCCTCCTGGGAAACACAGGGAGGGACAGACGGGTTGGGATTGGGATTAGAAAAGCTCCAGCTTCAGCCCTCAGCTCATCCCTCCTGGGAAAAGCAGGGAAGAACGGAGGGGTTGGGATGGGGACAGCTCCAAACTCAGCCCTGGGTTCATCCCTCCTGGGAAATGTAGGGAAGGACAGAGGAGTTGGGATTGGGACAGCTCCAGCCTCGGCCCTGGGCTCATCCCTCCTGGGAAACACAGGGAAGGACAGAGGAGTTGGGATTGGGACAGGCAGCTCCCAGCTGGATCCTCTCCAGAATGGGATCCTTTGGAATTGATTCATTGGGATCGGGACAGGCAGCTCCCAGCTGGATGGTCTCCAGAACTTTGGAATTGATTCATCGGGAGCTCCAGAGGAACCAGGGGAGCTCCAGAGGGATTGGGAGAGCTCCAGAGGGATCAGATGAGCTCCAGAGGGATTGGGGGGCTCCAGAAGGATCAGGGGAGCTCCAAAAGAACCAGGAGAGCTCCAGAGGGATCAAGGCAGCTCCAAAGGAACCAGGAGAGCTCCAGAAGGATCAGGCAAACTCCAGAGGGACTCCAGAGGGCCCTGCCAGCCTCAACCAGGAGGAAGAGCAGGGCAGGGCCAGAGCTGCTTCCCTCCCTCCCTTTCTCCCTTCCCAGCTGGGCAGGAGCTGCCAAAGCTCCCAGAGAACTGGGAAAGCTGGGAATGCTCTCCCCACAGGGACACGGAGCCTTGCAGGGCCCTTCCTGCAGCACAGCCACCCCCTGTACCGCAGGAATTCCCGGCAGCAGCACCTCTGACAGAGCAGGACGTGTTCCTGGGGACGATTCCCGAGGAACCACAGGAATTCTGAGCCCCCCCAGCCTCTCCTGGAGCTGCCAAGGCGCAGTTTCCTGGCAGCAGCCCCGGCACACAGCGCATCTTTGTGCAGCCCGGCAGAAAGGAGTTTATTCAGGGGAAAAGAAAATAAAAAAAAAAGGCCATTTCTGCCCCAGGGCCGAACAGAGGCTGCTCACAGCAGCACTGCCCTGCTCAGCCCCAGCTCCTGCTCCTAAATGAGCACTTTATCCCAAACCCACCCTCGGCTGAGCCACCTTCACCCCCTGCCATCCCCGCTAATCCCAGCTCATTATCCCGCAGCTTTAAGCTCCTCCTAACGAGGACAAAACCACACAGAGGGGGCTGGCACCTCCAGCACAGAATTGGTCTGAAATCCCTGCACACAGACAGGGAAATGCCCAAAAAACAGGCAGGAAAAAGGGATTTCTTACTCGGGAGAGCAACAAGAACACAAATAAAATTTTAAAAATAGTAATAGTGGTAATAGCAGTAATAGCAATAATAAAGAAATATAGAATTAATTTCACATAGGACCACAGGTAAATAAGAATAAAATTAAATATAATCATAAATAAATATAATAATAAACTATATATATAGGTGAATATAAACTTAAATATAGATACAAATATTTATATTTATATTTTGATTTTATATTTATATATTATATAAATATAACTATAACTAAACTGTAACTATAACTAACTATAACTAAACTATAACTAAACCATAACTATAACTAAACTATAACTGTAAATATAAATATAATACTTGTTTATAATTGCTATAGTGATATTATGATTTTTTTACTAATATTATTATTATTACTACTATTTCACATACACAGAACCACAGCCCTGATAGGGCACCACAAGCAAACTGACCCACAGAGAAACTCAACAAAACTGCCCCAGGCAGAGGGGAAGGAGAGAAAAAAAAGTTTGAAGAAACTCATTGATTCTGAAAATTCTTTAAATAATATTTGGGTTTTCTTCTTGTTCCCCACTTCCCCATTCCTCAGGCATTAAAAAATGCCTGAATGGAGCAACTCTGTGGATTTTGGTCCAACGTCAAAGCTGCAGTTCCTCTGTGCTGAGGTGGTTTGGGGGTGGTGACCCCAACAGCCCTTCCCCCCATACCAAACTGTGCCACTAAAATGGGGTTTTGGGATGGGGATGGTACCTTCTGTGCATCTCCAGTGATGTAGGCAATGCTCAGGGTGGGCAGGATCATGAACAGTGCATTGTAATAGAGCAAACCATACTTGCCCAGCTCCTGCAAACGGGGAACACACAGGGGATGAGTGGGAAAATGGAAAATCCTACTGAGATTGGTGCTGGGGCTGGATCCGTGTGGGATTCGGACACAGAGTGGCTGGATTGTTTATATCCCATGATTTTATATTCCATGGTTTTATGGATTGTGGAATTCCAGACTGGTTTGGGTTGGGAGGGACCTCAAAGCTCATCCAATGCCACCCCAGGGTCACCTCCCACTGTCCCAGGGTGCTCCAACCCAGCCTTGGGCACTGCCAGGGATCCAGGGATCCACAGCAAATCTGGGAATTTCATCCAGCCCCTCCCCACCCTCCCAGGGAACAATTCCTGCCCAATATCCTACCCAAATCTCCTTTTTTCCACTCTGAAGCCATTCCCTGTGTCCTGCCCCTCCATCCCTCATCCCAGTCCCTCTCCAGCTCCGGACAGGAGATTTTGGCAGAGGGATGGGATGGGATGGGGGAGCCTCCCCCATTTTCCCTCACAGAATAAACTGGTGACCAACCCAGCCCAATATCCCAATTCCCAAAAGGACCCCGAGGCCATCCCACCTTTGAATCCAGCTTCTGTTTCATGTAAGCACCGTTTGCAGCTGTTAAGGCATCGTTAATGAGGATAAAAATGTATCCTTCCAGATCAAATGCCAAGTCAGCACTGGGAAAGGGAAAAACCAGGAGTTAACTACTGGAAGATTCCTTCCAGCTTCCCTGGAGCCAGCAGGAAAAATTAATGATGGGAGGAGGGGTTGGGATTTGGGTCAGGAAAACATTCTTTCCTATTAGAGAGCACGTCTGGAGAGGGGGAACTCGGTGTTCAATCCCTCTGTGATGGGACTGGATCCCATCAGCACAGACCCTCTAAAATCCAGGAACAGGGACAGCTCACCTGGCAGCCACAAATGCACCAAAAATCATGGCAAATACTGTCATCTGAATGCTCCAGGAAAACTTCTTCCTGGAAAAGAGAGGCAGCAGGACATGGTTTCAGCCACAGCTCAGTCCTTGGGAACAGTGAGAGCTCTGGAGCAGAGCAGGGAGAAGCCTTCAGGGGAAAAAAAACCCCAAACCAACCCCAAACAAACCAACCTGTGCAGGAGCTGCGAGTAGAGACATTTTTGGGCAATTATCTCGGTGATTTATTTTAAAGATAAAGAACTCAGCCTGGAGGAGCTGGGAGTTTACAGAGAGCTGAGCTCTGCCCGGGGCAGGGAAGGGCTCAGCTGGGCACGGAGCTGCTCCCAGCCCTGGGAAGGGGTTGTGGGCACCCTGTGAGTGGTTTGGGGTCCCTGCAGGGTGGCACAGCCAGGAGGAGCACATCATCCCTGAGTCCTGGCTCCCAGTGCCCCGGCTGGCTCCTCCAGGCACTTGGAGCTGCTGTGGGATAGGGATTGGGATGAGCTGCAAACTGGATCCTCTCCCTGGGATCTGCTCCCTGGATCCTCTCCTGGATCCTCCTCTGGATCCTCTCCCTGGATCCTCCTCTGGATCCTCTCCCTGGGATCTGCTCCCTGGATCCTCTCCTGGATCCTCTCCTGGATCCTCCTCTGGATCTTCTCCCTGAATCCTCTCCTGGATCCTCTCCCTGAGATCCTCTCCTGGATCCTCCTCTGGATCCTCTCCCTGAATCATCTCCCTGGATCCTCTCCCTGGATCCTCTCCTGGATCCTCTCCCTGGATCCCTCTCCTGGATCCTTCTCCCCTGGATCCTCTCCCTGAATCATTCCCTGGGGTCTGCTCCTGGATCCTCCTGGATCCTCTCCCTGGTCCTCTCCCTGGATCCTCCCCTGCCTCCCTCCTTTGTTCCCCCTCCTCCCCAAACCCCCACCCAGAGCTGTCACCAACACTGGGGACACTCACTTGAGCAAGAATCCTTCGGCAAACATCGTGAAGAGGATGGAGAACCTCCGCAGGACCGTGAACATGGGCAGGCTGAGGGAGGAGGGCAGCGGGGTGAAAGGGTGGCCCTAAAACCCACATCCCAAACGGAGCAGGGATATGGGCTCTGGAAAACAGCACAGGGCAGACTGTTCCCTTATGGGAACAGCATGTCCCTATGGGAATGGCATTGATGGGAATGGCGTTTATGGGAATGGCATTGTCCCTATGGGAATGGCATTGATGGGAATGGCGTTTATGGGAATGGCATTGTCCCTATGGGACTGGCATTGATGGGAATGACATTGCTCCCTATGGGAATGGCAATGCTCCTTATGGGAACAGCATTGATAGGAACAGCATTGCTCCTTACGCGAATGGCATTGATGGGAACAGCATTGATGGGAACAGCATTGCTCCCTGTGGGTACAGCATTGCTCCCTTATGGGAACAGCATTGATGATGGAAGCACTGCCCTTATGGGAAGGCATTGTCCCTGTGGGACAGCATTTCCCTATGGGAACAGCATTGATGGAATGGTATTGCTCCTTATGGGAATGGCATTGATGGGAACAGCATTGCTCCCTTTGGGAACAGCACTGTTCCCTTATGGGAACAGCATGTTCCCTATGGGAATGGCATGTCCCTATGGGAACAGCAATGATGGGAACGGCATTGCTCCCACCCCCAGTCAGATGTGACCCTGCCCCGGGTGGGGGGCCCAGGGACACCCCCAGACCTCACCCCGTGTCCCCAGCCATGTCCCCTCTGCCCGCGGGAAGCTTTTAGGAACACGCACGTGGCACATTCCGCGTGGGCAGGGAAGGAAGTGCGGCCCCAGGCTGCTCCCGCCCCCATCACCCGCAGCCCGCACGCCCCGGGGACAGCACAACTCCCTGGGAATCCCGGGGACCCCCCCTGCACCCCGTTAACCCCCCCAGTGCAGCAATCCCATCCCTACTTCAGTTTCTTTGTGCTGAACAGTCCTGTGATCTGGTTCCCGAAATACAGCAGAGGTAGAGGGAATGTCTGCAAAGAAAAGGGATAACGCCGTGTGAGCGACCCGAGGCGGCCGCCGAGCTCCCCAGAGCACCCTCGGCGGGTAAAAATAGACTCGGAATTATTGCCACCCGCCATGGAAACCTCCACACACACACACACGTGTCCCCGAGCGGCTCCGGGGCGGCACCATCCTGGCATCGGCCACGGGCATCCCAAACGGGGCACAAACCCCGGAGATGGGACAAGAGCCCGGGCAGGGGAGCTTGGGGCTGGGGAGGGGATTTGGGGGCTGGAAAAGGGAGTGGGGTGCTTGAGAAGGGGATTTTGGGGGTGGAAAATGGAGTGGGGTGCTCGAAAAAGGATTTGGGGGCTGGAAAGGAGTGGGGTGCTCGGGGAGTAAGCGAGTGGATGATCGGGAAGGGATTTGGGGTGGAAAAGGGAGTGGGGTGCTCGGGAAGGGGATTGGGGGGTGGAAAAGGATGGGGTGCTCAGGGATTGGGGCTGAAAGGAGGGGTCTCGGGAGGATCTGGGCTGGGAAGGTCTCACCCGCCGCGGATGTGTCTGTCCAGGTCAGGGAATGACCACCGCAGCGCCTTCCCCGCCCAGAGCACGGCCACCGTCGCCAGCATCTGCAAGAGAGCAGGGGGGTCACCCCAGGGCCCCCCAAAACAGCGGGCAGAGGGGACATGGGGGGGTCCCACTCACCTGGCCCAGCCCCACGCACAGCGAGGACGGGAACCTGCGGGAGGAGAGAGGAAATTAGGGGGGGACCCACAGCGGGGGGGTCCCAGGGACCACCAACCCACGGCCATGGGGACACTGCCCGGCCAGGGGGGGTCACAGGGACCATGGGGACACTGCCCGGCCAGGGGGGGTCACAGGGACCATGGGGACACTGCCCGGCCAGGGGGGGTCACAGGAGCACCATGGGGACACTGCCCGGCCAGGGGGGGTCACAGGGACCATGGGGACACTGCCCGGCCAGGGGGGGTCACAGGGACCATGGGGACACTGCCCGGCCGGGGGGGTCACAGGGACCATGGGGACACTGCCGGCCAGGGGGGGGTCACAGGGGCCACCAACCCACGGCCATGGGGCTGGGAGACCGGGTACCATCCCCAGCGCGGGAGGAGGAGTAAAGATATGCAACACTAAAGCTAAATATCATTCCATTACGCTCGCTTGCCTGGGCATTAGCCGCTTCACGCGGTGAGAGAAGACGAGAGGGCAAAGGGCTCTTCAAGCTAGAAGCAGCTGTAAATTCTCGAGCCTGAATAAGAAAGCCTTTCTTGCCTGCCCCACGCCGCTCGGGATAGATATTTGGACGTGAGAGCAGCTTGCAAGGGGGCAAGCGAAGAGAGATGGGGTGAGACTGGGGTGAGGGGGGGCCAGGCCCCAAAGCTTGGGTTGCTTTCGTCGGTGCCCAGGAGGTTGAGGAGGGACCC
>CM019221.1:29751982-29776408 GCA_009741485.1 Malurus cyaneus samueli
AAATTTTCTAAACCAACACTGGGGACACTCACTTGAGCAAGAATCCTTCGGCAAACATCGTGAAGAGGATGGAGAACCTCCGCAGGACCGTGAACATGGGCAGGCTGAGGGAGGAGGGCAGCGGGGTGAAAGGGTGGCCCTAAAACCCACAACCCAAATGGAGCACGGATATGGGCTCTGGAAAACAGCACGGGGCAGCCTTGTCCTTTATGGGAACAGCATTGCTCCCTATGGGAATGGCATTGATGGGAATGGCGTTTATGGGAATGGCATTGTCCCTATGGGAATGGCATTGATGGGAATGGCGTTTATGGGAATGGCATTGTCCCTGTGGGACTGGCATTGATGGGAATGACATTGCTCCCTATGGGAATGGTAATGCTCCTTATGGGAACAGCATTGATAGGAACAGCATTGCTCCTTACGCGAATGGCATTGATGGGAACAGCATTGATGGGAACAGCATTGCTCCCTGTGGGTACAGCATTGCTCCCTTATGGGAACAGCATTGATGGGAATGGCACTGCTCCCTTATGGGGAATGGCATTGTTCCCTGTGGGAACAGCATTTTTCCCTATGGGAACAGCATTGATGGAATGGTATTGCTCCTTATGGGAATGGCATTGATGGGAACAGCATTGCTCCCTTTGGGAACAGCACTGTTCCCTTATGGGAACAGCATTGTTCCCTATGGGAATGGCATTGTTCCCTATGGGAACAGCATTGATGGGAACGGCATTGCTCCCACCCCCAGTCAGATGTGACCCTGCCGGGGTGGGGGGCCCCAGGGACACCCCCAGACCTCACCCCGGTGTCCAGGCCAGCCCCATGTCCCTCCCTGCCCGCGGGAAGCTTTTAGGAACACGCACGTGGCACATTCCGCGTGGGCAGGGAAGGAAGTGCGGCCCCAGGCTGCTCCCGCCCCCATCACCCGCAGCCCGCACGCCCCGGGGACAGCACAACTCCCTGGGAATCCCGGGGACCCCCCCTGCACCCCGTTAACCCCCCCAGTGCAGCAATCCCATCCCTACTTCAGTTTCTTTGTGCTGAACAGTCCTGTGATCTGGTTCCCGAAATACAGCAGAGGTAGAGGGAATGTCTGCAAAGAAAAGGGATAACGCCGTGTGAGCGACCCGAGGCGGCCGCCGAGCTCCCCAGAGCACCCTCGGCGGGTAAAAATAGACTCGGAATTATTGCCACCCGCCATGGAAACCTCCACACACACACACACGTGTCCCCGAGCGGCTCCGGGGCGCACCATCCTGGCATCGGCCACGGGCATCCCAAACGGGGCACAAACCCCGGAGATGGGACAAGAGCCCGGCAGGGGAGCTTGGGGCTGGGAGGGGATTTGGGGCTGGAAAAGGAGTGGGGTGCTTGAAGGGGATTTGGGGTGGAAAGAGTGGGGTGCTCGAAAAGGATTTGGGGGCTGGAAAAGGAGTGGGTGCTCGGAAGGAGTAAGCGAGGGATGTCGGGAAGGGATTTGGGGTGGAAAAGGGAGTGGGTGCTCGGAAGGATTTGGGGGGTGGAAAAGGGAGTGGGGTGCTCGGAAGGGGATTTGGGGGTGGAAAAGGGAGTGGGGTGCTCGGGAAGGGGATCTGGGGGCTGGGGAAGGGTCTCACCCGCCGCGGGATGTGTCTGTCCAGGTCAGGGAATTTGACCACCCGCAGCGCCTTCCCCGCCCAGAGCACGGCCACCGTCGCCAGCATCTGCAAGAGAGCAGGGGGGTCACCCCAGGGCCCCCCAAAACAGCGGGCAGAGGGGACATGGGGGGGTCCCACTCACCTGGCCCAGCCCCACGCACAGCGAGGACGGGAACCTGCGGGAGGAGAGAGGAAATTAGGGGGGGACCCACAGCGGGGGGGTCCCAGGGACCACCAACCCACGGCCATGGGGACACTGCCCGGCCAGGGGGGGTCACAGGGACCATGGGGACACTGCCCGGCCAGGGGGGGTCACAGGGACCATGGGGACACTGCCCGGCCAGGGGGGGTCACAGGAGACCATGGGGACACTGCCCGGCCAGGGGGGGTCACAGGGACCATGGGGACACTGCCCGGCCAGGGGGGGTCACAGGACCATGGGACACGCCCGGCCGGGGGGGTCACAGGACCATGGGACACTGGGAGGGGGCAGGGCCAAAGGATGGCGGAAACCGGGACACCCAGGCTGGGGGGGGAAGAGGGTGAGATGGGTGAGGGGGCAGCCCCAAAGCTTGGGGTGCTTTCGGGGTGCCCAGGGCTGGGAGGGACCCCAGGGCAGGGGTGGGGACACAGGGGAGGTACCCAACCCCAAGGCGGGGGTCCGATCCCATCCCACGGGAGGGTCCCACGCCGATCCCGGGGGGTTACCCCGATCCCGGGGGGTTATCCCGATCCCGGGGGGGGTTATCCCGATCCCGGGGGGTTACCCGATCCCGGGGGGTTATCCCGATCCCGGGGGGGTTATCCCGATCCCGGGGGGTTATCCCGATCCCGGGGGGTTATCCCGATCCCGGGGGGTTATCCCGATCCCGGGGGGTTATCCCGATCCCGGAGGAGGTTATCCCGATCCCGGGGGGGGTTATCCCGATCCCGGGGGTTATCCCGATCCCGGGGGGTTACCCCGATCCCGGGGGGTTACCCCGATCCCGGGGGGGGTTATCCCGATCCCGGGGGGGGTTATCCCGATCCCGGGGGGTTATCCCGATCCCGGGGGGTTATCCCGATCCCGGGGGGGGTTATCCCGATCCCGGGGGGTTATCCCGATCCCGGGGGGTTATCCCGATCCCGGGGGGGTTATCCCGATCCCGGGGGGTTATCCCGATCCCGGGGGGGGTTATCCCGATCCCGGGGGGTTATCCCGATCCCGGGGGGTTATCCCGATCCCGGGGGGTTATCCCGATCCCGGGGGGGGTTATCCCGATCCCGGGGGGTTATCCCGATCCCGGGGGGTTATCCCGATCCCGGGGGGTTATCCCGATCCCGGGGGGTTATCCCGATCCCGGGGGGTTATCCCGATCCCGGGGGTGCTCCCGGCGGCGCGGCCGTACCCGTAGGTGGTGAGGACGCTCTTGTTGACGACGACGATGAGGAAGGAGCTGAGGCCGTAGAAGGCGGCGGCCAGCAGGCGCACGCAGAGCGGCGGGGCCGCCATGCCCCGCTCCGCATCGCCGGCGCGGGGGCTCCGGCGGGGCTCCCCTCGCCGCCCCCTCGGGCCCCCCCGGCAGCGCTGCGGGGCGTCTGCGCGGGGCCGCATGGCTGGGGCGGGGCTGGGGCGGGGATGGAACCGAGGATGGACTGGGGAGGACCGGGAGGGAATGGGGAGGGGAATGGGAGGGAATGGGGGACGGGGAGGGGCGCGCAGCCGCGGGGACAGCGTGGGATGGGAGGGAGGGGAGGGAGAGAGGGGGCGGGATGGGGACCCCGGGGTTTGGGATGGGACGGGGATGGGACAGGGATGGGGCAGGATGGGGAGCCCGAGGGCTGGATGGGGACAGGGATGGGGGCAGGGATGGGGAAGGGGCGGGGCAGGGATGGGACAGGGATGGGGACAGTAATGGGGAGCCCCAGGACAGTGATGGGGCAGTGATGGGACCCCGGGGCTGGGATTGGGACAGTGATTGGGGCAGGGATGGGGGCAGAGATGGGACAGTAATGGGGAACCCCGGGCTGGGATGGGGACAGTAATGGGGACCCCCAGGACAGTGATGGGACAGAGATGGGAGCACCGGGACGGTGATGGGGACAGAGATGGGGAGCACCGGGATCTGGGATGGGAGGCTTTGAGCGGGGGAACCCCCGCAGTCTGGTGTAGGGGGCATTGATGGGGTGGGGAAGTCGCACAAGGGGCAGAGATGGGATGGATTGGTGGGGTAGGATGGTGGCACGGGGGTTGGGATGGGGGCATGGATAGCAGGGACATCGCACTGAATAGGGGCTGAATGGGGGCAAGGGGGACCGGGATGGGGGGCATTGTATGGGGGGGCATTGTATGGGGGGCACTGATGGGGGGACACGGCACTAAATAGGGATCTATTATGGGAGGGGCATAGCACAGGGGTCTGTTATGGGGGCCATTGATGGGGCAGTGGGCAGGGGTCTGCTATGGGGTAATTGATGGGGGCACCCCCCGGGGTCTGGCATGGATGGCACAGCACAGAGAGGTGGCATGAAGAGACAAGGGGACATTGGTGAGGTCACACGGGACCTGAGATGGAGGGGGATGCATTGCAGGGACGAGGGCACCCCAAACTCGTGTCCCAGGGGTGCCTCCCCCCGTCCCACAGCACACTGCGGGGTCACACTGGCGCTGGCCCCGCTGGCCCCAGCACGGTGGCCCCGGGGGCCCAGCACCCTGCCGGCTGTTGCCCTCGGGTGACCCCGCACGCAGGATTTTGGCACCAGCCCTTCCCTTTCAGAGATTAAATCTTCCCCTCCGGGCTATGCTCTGCCAAGTGGAAAAATCCCAAAACAAGGCACAAAACCACCTCCGCCCTACTGGCTGCGGTGGAGAGAACAGATCGAGCTGCGAGACAAGGAGTGACAGCACACCTGGATGTGTCACCGCTGCTGAATCTGCTCCCTGTCACCCCTATCCCAACAAGGGACCCCAGTCCCAAATGGCCCCAGCACGGGACATCTCTGTCCTGGAGCCCCTGAAGGGTTGGGACACAGGGGAGGGACAGAGCTGCAGCCGTGGGATGAAGGGTGGCGATGGTGGGATGAGCCTCAGCTGGGAAATTGCAGCGATTCCATAGAATTTTGGATCAGTAAGGTGGGAAAAGCCCTCAAAAAGACTCATCGAGTCCAACCGTTCCAACACTGCCAAGGGCACCGCTCTCCCGTGTGCATCCACACGGTTTTTAAATCCCTCCGGGGCTGTTTTGGGGGTCACTCCCGATGTGAGGAGAGAAGGCAGCAGTGGGACATTCACTGCCCGTGGCCATGGCGGTGTTTGCAGAGGAAACAGCCCCGTTTGAGGAGCTTTATTCCCAATTTTCGGGCTGCCATGGCCTGCCTGGGCACAGCCACGGCCTGCAGCCTCCAGAGGCAGGGAAATGGGAGCTGCCGCTCGCCCTGGCACGCTCGGCCCACCCCAGAACTCTCCCCTCGCAAGGAAGAGCAAACTCTGCCCAAACTTTCCTTTCCCTGCCCCGGTGTCCCCACTGCTGCCCCGGTGGCAGGGACGGAGCAGCGGCCGTTCCCTGGCACAGCTCACAGGAAGCACAAACTGACTTCACCATATCTCGCCTGTCCTTTTACCCCGGCCAAAAATCACAGGCAAATCCCCTTTGACATTGGCATCACCTTCCTGGTTCCTGCAGCGAGCCCGGCTGCCCTTAACCAGCGGCATTTGGGAATATTTACAGCTCCGGCGGCGGAGAGGAACCTAATCCCGGTGCCAGCGGGGCTGACGCAAACAGCGCCGATTGCCAGCCCCGCGCTCCCTCTGGAATGTCCCTGTCCCCCGGGAAACCTCGCTGGGGAGGGCAGGGATGTCCCCGAGGGGGCGGTGTCCCCTCCCTCGCAGTTACGGAGAGTTTAAGATCAAATATCTGGGTGTCACCTCCGCGAGAAGGTGTCTGTGTCCCCCGTGTCCCCTCCGCTCCTGGGCTGTGCCCACCTTTCCTTCCGGGAGCCCGGAGCCTCCGGGGCAGGGCAGGAATCCGAGCGTGCCCACCCAAGAGAACAATTGTCAAATTAATCCGCTTTCAGATTAATCTCGTTTGACTGGGGCAGCGCCGTGCCAAAAGCTGCTGCGGGCTCCGGGGAGGGGAAAGGGGCTGCGAGCCCGGCACCGGGGCACGGGGAAGGGGCACGGAGAGGGTGGCACAGAGGTGACAGCGGCAGTGTCACCGGGAACGGGAAGGGCACGACAGCGGGGAAGTGCCGGGGAGATCCGACCGCCGGCGGGGAGGTGGGGGCGGCACAGCCCAGCCCGGGGAGCGGGCGGAACGGGGCCCCAGAACCCGGGGACTGCTTGGGGGAGAGCAGAATTAACCCCAACTCTGTGCCAGGCTGGAACTGACCCCAACCCCGTGCCGGGCTGTGCAGCCCTGGATACCAACGTGCCATCCTGGCTGTGCTGGGAGAGGCCCCCTGGGCTCTGCCAGCCTTGGGAGAGACCCTCTGCAGGCACCAAACTGCTGGAAAGGGGTTCCCACCTCTGGCCAAAGGATCACAGAATCCTAAAATGGTTTGGGTTTGGTGGGAGCATAAACCTCTTCTTGTTTCACTGTCCCAGGGGGCTCCAGCCTGGCCTTGGGCACTGCCAGGGATCCAGGGGCAGCCACAGCTGTGCCAGGGCCTGCTCACCCTCCCAGGGAACAATCCCTTCCCAATATCCCATCCATCCCTGCCCTCCATTCACACCAGGCTGTGAGGAATACCTGAACAAAGCACAGGAATCCCAAACACGATGAAGTTTGGAAAGCCTGGACAGCTTAGGAAGGCAACAGCAATGGAGATTCCTGAGCAGGGGAAGGAGAAATCTGAGGGAAAGAGCCTGGTGTGAGCCCCGACACCGCTGCCCTGCAGCTCAGGAAGGGATAAGGATTTGGGTTAAAAGGGCAGCGGGGAATCCGTGACGGTCTGGGAATGGCAGGGAGCAGCGGCTCCGAGGGCTCGGACACCTGACCTGGGAAATCTCCACATGCCCTCTGCTGTGACAGCTCCAGATGTGCCCCCCTGGGCCCAGATGTGCTCATCCTTGGTGCTGCCCCAGCCCCGTGCACTGAACACTCCCAGGACGTGCCAAAACTGAAATTCCCGCTGAACCGTCCCCAGCCCAGCTCGGGGTGTGTGTAACCACCCAAACCATCCGTTCCTATAACCGCACAGGCGCATTATTTCATTTACATAACCACCCCGCCCCGCCAGGTTTCACCCCGCGGTGCTTTTTCTCACTTCCACAAAAAAAAAAAATCCCCGTGGATGGGTGAAAACCCGGAGCAGCCGGGTTTGCTGGCAGAGGGAGGCCCTGCCTCGCCCCGGGCTGGGTAAATTCTGCTCCCCAGCGTTTCCTCCCTCGAGGCAGAGGCGAGAGCCGTGCGGGATTTCCTGTGGTTGCAGTGTCTAATGAGGTTAACACTGTTTTTGAGGTTTAACCCTTCAACCGACACGAGAAAGGAAGTCACGGGCTCTGCAGAGCTTGGGAGCAGCAGAGGGAGCCGGCGGGGTGGGGAGCGCTGGAGAATCCCTGGAGCATCCCTCGAGCATCCCTGGAGCATCCCTGGATCTCTGGAGTATCCCTGCAGCATCTTTGGAGCATTCCTGGATAATCCCTGGATAATCCCTGGAGCATCCCTGGAGCATCCCTAGAGCATCTCTGGAGCCCTGGAGCATCCCTGGACCATCCCTGGACCATCCCTGGAACCCCCTGGAGCCCTGGAGCATCCCTGGAGCAATCCTGGAGTATCCCTGGAGCATCCCTGGTTCTCCCAACCCCGGTGATGCCTGTGACACCCTTGGGTGAGCTGGGGACAGCACAAGCAGAGGGGGTGACCCAGTGCCAGTGAGAACGACCCCATTCCTTTAGGACTTTTCACCCCGTGCCTGTGGGATCAGCAGGGAAATGTCCTTTCCCTGACAGCGCCCAGGACCCCGCTCTGCTCTCCCTCACCATGATGATCCTTTTGGGATGAGCTCACCTTTCCCAAATCCTGCCAGATTTTGCCAAGGCCCTCGCCCCGGGGGAGGCTGCTCCTTTAAGGGGTGCTGGGTTTCCCCATGGACTGACTCAGACCGCGAAGGAAACTCGGGTTCATTCTGTAGGGTAGCCCCACAGAGGCCGGGCTGACACCGCCGATGCTCCTCGGCCGCGGGGGGAGAGGCAGGGGGACAATCCCGAATGTCCTGAGCGCTGCCACGGTAAGGACCCCCTGCTCCCCGAGCCCCCCGCACTGAACCCCAAAAATCCCAGCTCCTGCTCCTCACCCGCTGCTCCTCCGCTCCTGGCGCTGCCGCCGGGGCAGATCCCGCCTGGTTTGGGGTGGCACCACGCAGCAGATTTTCCCTTCTTTCCTGCATTCACATTCCTTTGGCCCTAATCCTTTACCAGGGATGAGATCAAAGCCCAGCATCTCCAAACGGCCTCGTTCCTTTGGCTTTGGAGGCTGCAAATGCCCCTAAATTGGCATAAAAACACGAATGTGATTCCCAGAGGAGGCAGAGCTGAGATCCCTCGGGGAGCTGGGCACATTCAGCGTTTTCAGCTCTTTTCACAGGACCCTAGTTGCATTTTTTTTTAAATTTGCTCTGATTTGCAGAGGGCTCGTGGGCTCTTGGGACCCGACAGCTTCTTTTTGTAGGTCAGGTAATAGGGAGGCACTCGAAATTTGACTCATTCGTGCTTGAGCAGCCCTAAAACCAAACCAGGTCACCTCACCCCGCACAAGAAATCCGAGGCACTCGCTGCTGCTGCTGCTGGTGGCCTGCTTTGGGCTGAAAAACAGCATTTTGAAGCTTTTACTGTGGACTCTGGCCTCTCTCCAGGGAAAACTTGCATTTCCTGACAGCAGGTATTGCATGGGGGAAGGAAATGATGGAGAGGGGGCTTGGCTGGGTGTTGAATGTGAGTTCAACAGGTGAATGGGGGTGTTCAGGGTGGGCTCTGTGTCCCCCAGCCGGGTCTCTGGGGAGCTTGGAGTCACCCCAGGAGGATGCTTGACTGGGAAAGAGCCATTTCCCCAGGAGCTGAATTTCCCTGCATCTCCCCTGTCCGAGCTTTGGCTCCTACAAATCCACCCCAGCCCCACATTCCGGTCCCACAGAGCTGGGGAGGATGAGCTGCCCCTCTAAAGTGGGGCTGGAGTGTGGGAACCCTTCCAGAGAGGCTGTGGAGAGAGGCAAAGGGAGCAGGGGAAAGAAAATCAGCGATTGTGGGATGCAGACACAAGGGTGGATCCTTGGGGGGTGTGGGAAGAGCTGTCCTGGGATTTTGGGGCTGTTTGAGGGGTTCGCTGCTGGGAAGAGCCATTGCTCAGCCTGGGCGGGACCTGGGGGAAGATATTGTGAAAAAAGGAAGTTTCTGTCCCATAAAATCATGTGGGAGCAGCCCCAGAGATGGAGGCTGCAGGATGAGCCCCGCTGTGGGACTTTTAAAGGGTTTTTTCTGAGTTTAGCTGGGATTTCCTGATTTCCATTGGGATCCCATTGGCTCCCATCCTGTCCTTGGGATGCAACGGCAGGAGTTTGGCTCCCTCATCCTTCCTGCCCCTCAGACCATCATTCCCGAGGATCTGACCCCCTTGACCCCCTCCTGTCCGGTCTGAGCAGCTCTCCCAGCCCTCCCACCCTTCACCCCAGTGTGTCCCAGTCTATCCCAGCCCTGGAACCCACACCCGGGTGGCTCAGAGGGCACCAAACCCCTCTTCCCCAAGGCAGAGCTGCTCACATTCCCTGTCACAAATCCACGCTCCCTCCTCCCATCCCCTCCCGTTCCTCCTGCCTGTCCTGGAGCTCGTTCCCAGCAGGATTTTCTCCATCATCTTCATCCCCCAGACTATGCCAGGCGTGGGCAGCGGCCACACTCCAGGCCATGGCGGGCTCCAGCGAGGTTTTGCTGTTCCTCGTCCTGCTCTGCTGCCTGTGCCAAGGTGAGTGACCACGGCAGGGCTGGCACGGCCACCACGCTGACCCCAGAGCAACGCCCAGGTCCTGCAGGGAATTTGGGGTGGGAATTATGAAGTTACAGCCGTGAATTTTGAGGGGAGCACTGCAGCGGGGGCTGTGCCCTGCAGAACCTTCTCCTCCCCGCTCCACCCTCGGAGCTGAGCAGTGCCCGGCTCCTCGCAGCCCCTGTGCTGGGAGCTGGGATCTGCCCGTGCAGACGGAGCTGGAGCACAGCCGTGCCCTTTCCAGGAAGGGCAGATGGAGCCCGATAGCGCCTGCGAGCCGGGGCTGCGCTCAGCTTCATCTGATAGCAAAGGGCAGCGCCTCCGCCGCCCTAATCTTGGGATCAGAGCTCTCTCGAGAGCGCGGGTTATTTCCCTGCAGTCATTTAAACGTTAGAGCAAAAGCTAAAATGGGTGAAACTGGCGAAACTGGCTGTTTGTGATGGGCGGGGGTGAGTCAAGGGGGGCTGGGAGGGACCGCAGAGCTCATCCAGCACGGGACCGGGGCACCTTCCGCTATCCCAGGGGGCTCCAAACCCCGTCCGACCCGGCCTTGGGCACTGCCAGGGATCCAGGGGCAGCCACAGCCTCCCCACAGGGCCTTCCCACCCTCCCGGGGAGCAATTTCTCCCCAGCACCGCCGGTGCCCCCTGGTTTATCCCCATCCCGAGGGGTGCAAGGGGTCTTGGCGGGGTGCGATCCCCTCTCCGCAGGCTCCGGCAGTGCCGCCGCCGCATCCCGGGGCTCAGAGCAGCTCCCTGCCGAGCAGCTCAGCCCACGGGCACCCCCTCCTCTCCTGGGACACCCCCCGAGCCCACCCCCTTTGGCGCAGGTGCCGCAAACATCGAGTGCCGGGGCCGCGTGTGGATCGAGCCCGGGCCCGTGGTGCGGATGGGCTCGGCCGTGTCCATCGGCTGCGCGTCCACCCTCGGCTGCCCCTCGGAGCGGCTCCTCATCCTGCTCAACTACAGCCGCGCTGAGGGCTCCCTGCAGCCCCTGAACGGCAGCGCCGTGCGGCTGCAGCTGCCCGAATTCCGGATGCCCTTCGGGACCGTCACCTGCTTCTCCCGCTGCGCCAACACCCTCGCGGACCGCCTGGTGTGCGGCGCGGAGCTGCGGGCGGGCTGTGAGTACCGGGGGCACCGAGCCCCAAACCCGCGCTGGAGGAGCCGTGGCTGCTGCCGAGCTCCGAGGAGCGGGGCTTTGGCTCCTCCCGTGACCCCAAACCCGCGCTGGGGGGGCTGTGGATGCTGGCGAGCTCCGGGAAGCCGGGCTTTGGCTCCTCCCGTGCCCCCAAACTGCGCTGGAGGAGCTGTGGCAGCTGCCGAGCTCCGGGAAGCCGGGCTTTGGCTCCTCCCGTGCCCCAAACCCGTGCTGGGGGGGCTGTGGCGGCTGCCGAGCTCCGGGAAGCCGGGCTTTGGCTCCTCCCGTGCCCTCACCCCGCCTCGCCCCCGCAGACCCCCCGGACACCCCCGGTAACCTGAGCTGCGCCATCGCCGAGGGCTCGGAGCGCCTGCAGTGCGCCTGGAAGGCGGGACGGGGCACCCACCTGCCCACCCAGCACAGCCTCCACCTGCGCAGGTGAGGTTCAGGGGGCCGCTGGCAGCCCCGGGTGAAGCCGTGCCCCATTTACACTTCCTCCGGCTCACGTTTTGTCACCTCCCGCCCGAGAACCGCGTGTTCCACCCGGGCTGATGCCGAGGATGAGCTCTGACAGCGATGCTGCACCGATTCCATCGTGCCCGGCACTGCTTCCACCTACTCGGGCTCCCTCCCGGCTAAAGAGAGGGTGAACCCAACGCTGCCCAAACCCCAAAACTGAAACCCCAGCTTGCAGGGGATGCAGAGGTGCTGGCTGCTGCAGGGTGTGCCGCAGCCGCATCCTGGGACCTTCCCTGCCATCACAGTCCCCATGGCACCAGCCTGACATGTCACAGCAAATCCCGGGCTGAAATCCCCATGGCACCCGCCTGGCATGTCACAGCAAATCTCAGGATGTCCCCTTCACAGTCCCCATGGCACCCGCCTGGCATGTCACAGCCCATTCCGGGATGTCCCCTGTCACTGAATGCCCATGGCATCATCCCAGGATGTCCCCTGCCCCTGAAGTCCCCACGGACCCGTCTGGCAGCCTTTCAGCTAATCTGAAATTAATTTTAAAAACATTAAACCCCATCATATGGAGGCTTAGTGAAAAGAAGGGATAAAGCTCCTGCCTAAATTTGCTTGGGATCAAATTGAACCAAGCAGACAGAAAGGAAGGAGAAAGTTCCGTTCACGCTGTGAAAACACAAATCCCTGGCAGCGGTGTCAGAAGAGAAGGGAATGATTTTCAGTTTCCTCTAAGGGTGACAGACTCTGGGTTTGGAGATGGTCAGGAGTGGGGGTGGCTGTGCCGGTGGTGTGTGGTGTTGGGATGGCACTGACGGGGCCGCTGCTGCTTCCCAGGGTGGTGGCAGAGGATGAGGAGGAGGAAGAGGAAAAGATCTTCCCTGCGGACTCCCCGGTGCCGCTCAGGGAGCTGCGCAACGACAGCCGCTACTCGGTGTGGGTGCTGGCCAGAAACGCGCTGGGCACTGCCCGCTCGGCCCCTCGGCTCCTCGGCCTGCGGGAGATCGGTATGTCCATCTGTCCGTCTGTCCTTCTGTCCATCCATCCATCCATCCCTGCTCCTGTCTGTCCATCTGTCCATCCATCTATCCCTCCTCCTCTCTGTCCATCTGTCCATCTATCCCTGCTCCTGTCTGTCCTTCTGTCCTTCTGTCCTGTCCATCCATCCCTCCTCCTGTCCGTCCGTCTGTCCATCTATCCCTGCTCCTCTCTGTTCATCCATCCCTCCTCCTGTCTGTCCATCCATCCCTGCTCCTCTCTATCCGTCTGTCCCTCTGCCCCCCCACCCGTGAGCAGCGCCGTGCTGTGCCCGCTCCCACCGCCCCGTGGTGTCACTTTAGGGACTCTCCTGAGCACAGGGACAGCCCCCGCCCCACACGTTCCCGTCTCTCCCCACAGTGGTCCCCACTCCCCCCGTGGCCATCGGCGCCGAGACGACCGAGACGTCCCCTCCCGCCACCACCACCCGCTGGAGGGAGCCCGGACACGGGCTGCAGAAACGTTGCGCTGTGAAGGAGAGCACAGAGCCACGGGCACCGCAGCGTGGCATGTGAGACCCCCGGGACCCCCAAAACCGCCCCACGGGCACAGCCTGAACTGAACGAGTCCTGTTACGGCTGGGCCCCCAGGGCAATGGGAATGTTTGGGGTCACCCAAAACCCGGGGGTGTCACCGGCGGGGACAGCGCGGCTCCTGCCCATCCCTACCCACGCACAACAGGAAGGCGCAGGGGGGCGGTGGTGGCAGTGGGGACAGGTGGTGGCAGTGGTGGCGGTGGGGGCACAGTGGGGGTGGTGGTGGCAATGGGACCCATGGTGGCAGTGATGGCGTGGTGGCTCTGGGAGCCGTGGGGGCGGTGGTGGCCGTGGTGTCAATTGGGGTGGTGGTGGCCGTGGTGGCTGTGGGGATGGTGGTGGCAGTGGTGGCTGTGGGGGCATTTGGGACGGTGGTGGCCGTGGTGGCAATGGGGGCAGTGGGGATGGTGGTGGCACTGGTGGCCGCTGGGTCGCGCTCCCCCATCACCCGGTCCCTTGCAGGTGGCTCTGTGGGACAGCGCGGCCCGGGATGGCCCCGTGTGGGGACACGAGCTGCAGAGCGACACTCAGTTCGAGTTCCAGGCCAGGTGCCGGCTCCGCGCCGAGCACAGCCCCTGGAGCGCCTGGAGCCCCCCGTTCCTCTACAGCACCCCCGAGGCAGGTAGGCTCGGCCTCGGTGGCCCCGGGTGGCGTTTATCACCCCTGGCACCGCTGCCCGGGGCAGGGTGGAGTCCTCACCTGCAGGGATTTCTGAGCCGCGTGGATGTGGCCCTTGGGGACACGGTCAGAGGTGGCCTTGGCACAGCTGGGGACGGTCGTGCTCGATGCACTCGGAGGCTTTTCCATTTTCCAGATTTCACCACCTTTAGCGGTGGCTCGCTCCCCTGGGTGCGAAAATCGTTATCAGCCGAGGTGTCGCGACAAAAACCCTGTCACCCTGAACGATCTCCCCCCATCCCTCCCAGCTGCTGCGGCCGGGACGAGCCGGGACACGGCTCAGATACCCCGGGGTTCCCGGGGAGCGCTGCCCTCCCATCCCGGGGTGCCCGGAGCAGCCGGGGTCGGTCGCCCCCCAAAAGCGGCACCCGCTCCTGTTTTCCATCAGGGCCGTTTCCCCTCTCAGCCACAGAGCTCTCGGCCAGGAAGGGCTCCCCGGGAGCTCTGTGGGTGGGTGGCAGCCCCGGGGTCCCCTCCTTGTCCCAGCCGTGTCCCACGCTCCTCCCGCAGTCCCCGCCGCTGCTCCCGCCGTGTGGCGCCGCCTGGGCCCGGCCTTCCCCAACGGCAGCCACGAGGTGACGGTCTTGATCAAGGTAAGGAGCTTTTGGGCAGCCTCCGGTGCCCAAATTTCGGCTCGGCTCCTCCTCCCCGGCAGCCGCGGTGCCACCCTTTGCCCACGGGCATGGCAGGGAAATGCCTCCCCAGCCCCGAGCTGAGTCTCTCCAACCTTGTGAAATGTGTCCCCGCTGTCAGACCGCACCCAATCCCTGTCTGTGTCACCCCCGGCAGCCGCTGCCCGCCCGGGATGCCCGCGGGAGGATCCTGGGTTATTCCGTGTCCGCCGAGAGCCCCGGGAGCCCCGGGCCGCTCTGCAGCACGGCCGGTACCGAGTGCACGGTGCTGGCCCCGCCGGGAGCCCGAGCCCTGCTCGTCACCGCGCACAATTCCAGAGGGGCGTCCAGCCCTGCCAGCATCGCCCTGGGCCACGGGGCACGGCAGGAAGGTGGGGACTCTCAGAGGGACTGGGTTTTATGGGGATTGCGGGGAAAATGCGGGATTCGGCACGGGGAAAGCACCAGCACAGCTCTGCCCGCTCTACAGCACCCTCCGGACAGCTG
The DNA here is from genome assembly GCA_009741485.1 of Malurus cyaneus samueli. NCBI lineage: Eukaryota > Metazoa > Chordata > Aves > Passeriformes > Maluridae > Malurus > Malurus cyaneus. Next base: position 29,766,559 of record CM019221.1, read on the forward strand.
CAGCACCCCCGGGAGAGGCTGCACGGGGAATCCTGGAATGGTTTGGGATGGAAGGGATCTCACAGACCGTCTCTTTTCAGTGTCCTATGGCAGGGACACCTCCCACTGTCCCCAGTGTCCAGGCTGGCTTTGGGCACTGCCAGGGATCCAGGGGCATCCACAGGGCCTGCCCACCCAATATCCCACCCCAATCTCCCCTTTTCCACTCTGACCCCATTCCCTGTGTCCTGTCCCTCCATCCCTTGTCCCCAGTCCCTCTCCAGCTCTCCTGGAGCCCCTTTAGTCCCCAAAAGGCTGCTCCTCTGCCCCCCAAAACATCTCCTGCAGCCTCTGCCAACCCCCACTGGGAGCTGAGGCCTTGCAAACTGAAAGAAAGATTAAAAAAAAATCCTTTCTTGATCCTTTCAGGACCACCTTAATCTCCCTGCACCCCGGGCTGTGGTTTCCCCACAATCACGCTTTCCTAATTCTGAAAAATGTCTCTGAATGAGCAATGGGAGGGGAAAGCCCCATTCAGGCTGAGGGCTTTACATGAGTAAAGAGAAACTGAAGGCAAATAAGGTGGAAAAAACTCTCTAATCTCTGGTGTTTATCAGAATCGTGCACGTTTCTCGTAAGAAATGACAGCTGAAGCGTTTCAGGGTCAGTGACCGCCTCAGCAGTGCTGGGGGAGCGGCTGAACTTGATCTTTAAAGGCTTTTACAACCTAAATAATCCTATAAAACATATTGATAGGTAAACATCGATTATTTATTAAAATATCTATTAAAATCTATTAAAAATCTATTAAAAACCTATTAAAAATCTATCAAAATCTATCAAAAATCTATCAAAATCTATTAAAATAGGATCAGGCAGCTTCAGTGCTGGAAATGGTTTTAGGGAAGAGCAGGAACCAACTGGTGAAGGGAAAATCCCCATTAATGCGGTCACATTTCTCTGTTTGTTCCAATCCCCCAAATGCGGTCCCATTCCTTGTTTCTGTTCCAATTCCCCAAATGTGGTCACATTCCCCCATTTCTGTTCCAGTCCTCCAAATGTGGTCACATTTCCCATTTCTGTTCCAATCCCCCAAATGCAGTCACATTCCCCCATTTCTGTTCCAATCCCCAAATGCAGTCACATTTCCCTTTCTGTTCCAATCCCCAAATGCAGTCACATTTCCCATTTCTGTTCCAATCCCCCAAATGCGGTCCATTCCTTTTCTGTTCCAATCCCCCAAATGCAGTCCCATTTCCCCATTTCTGTTCCAATCCCCAAATGCAGTCCCATTTCCCATTTCTGTTCCATCCCCAAATGCGTCCATTTCCCATTTCTGTTCCAATCCCCTAAATGCAGTCCCATTTTCCCGTTTCTGTCCCAATCCCATAAATGTGGTCCCATTTCCCGTTTCTGTTCCAGTCCCTGCGGAGGAGCCGCTCCTGGGCAGCGCCTACAGCGAGATCCCCCTGGGTAAGAGCAGCTCAGCCTGGGCTTAGTCCAGGCCTGGAGGTGGAGGTTTAACCCTGCCAGGTTACACTTTTGGGGTCAGGACGGAAAAAAGGACATTTTTACCCTGTCAGGACCCACTGGAGGGAAGCTTTGGTGATTTAAGGATGAGCAGCACCCAAATAACGCAAACCTTGAGCTGTGATTTCCAATGAGGCTTAAAATAAAAATGTCCATTCCAAGTGGGAGGTGCCAAACCCAGGGAAATACAAAATCAGTCCCAGCGAAAATACAGAATCAATCCCAGGGAAACACAAAATCAAAACGAGGAAAATGTAAAATCAATCCCAGGAAAATACAAAATCAATCCTGGGGAAATACAAAATCAAAACCAGGAAAATAAGAAATCAATCCCAGGGAAATATAAAATCAATCCTGGAAATACAAAATCAAACACAAGGAAATTCAAAATCAATCCCAGGGAAATACAAAATCAGTCCCAGGTAAATACAAAATTAAACCCGGGAAAATACAAAATCAATCCAAATTAAATACAAAATCAAACCAGGAAAATAAAAATCAACCCAGAAATACAAATCACCCAGGAAATACAATACCGGAAAATACAAATCATCCCACGAAAATACAAAATCAGTCCCGGGGAAATACAAAATCAAAACCAGGAAAATAAAAAGTCAATCCCAGAGAAATACAAAATCAAACCCAGGGAAATACAAAATCAATCCCAGGGAATCAAACCCAGGGTAATACAAAATCAATCACTGGAAAATACAATATCAAACCCAGGGAAATACAAAATTAAACCCAGGAAATACAAAATTAAACCCAGGAAATACAAAATAAATCCCAGTAAAATAAAAAATCGACCTGCACAAGGGGCCGATTCCACTTGCAGAGTGAACCAGGGACGTGTTTCAGCATTTCCCACCCGTGGCTCTGATTTTGGTGCTGCCCTGCTTTGCTCACCCTGTGCCAAAGGTCCCCTGTGATCTGTCACAGCCCCAAAACCAAAACCAGCCCAAGCTGCAGGATTCACTCAGCGTTTCTGACAGAATCACCGAGCCCCAGGCATCACCTCCCCTCTCTCCATCCCTTTGCAGACGACGACACCCGAATTCTCTTGGGGCTGAGCCTCAGCATGGTCGGCTCTTCGGTTCTTTTTGCAATCGTGATGTTCAAAAAATCAGTCAGGAAAAGGTATTCCCTTCCCCTCCACGTTTTTTTCCTGATTTCCAACTCTTTTTTTTTTATTTTATTTATTTATTTTTTTTTTTTACCCTGTATTTTAGTATTTATGAGAAATGTAAATCCCTTCTGGATATTTTAAAATCAGCTGCAGAGTCCTTTTCACTGCAGCCGAGGCAGTGTCACCCATTCATCAGGCTCTTGTGTGAAAGGACATTTTGCTCTGAAGTAAGGCAGAGACAACAAAAAAAAAAAAAAAAAAAAAAAAAAGTCAAATCACATGGAATTGGTAAAATTAAAGAATCCCAGAATTTCCAAGCCCCCTCAAAAGTTGGGTGCACTTTGTGTGCCCCTCCTGCCGGGGCAGCCTCATCCTGCGTGAGGAATATGGGAATAATAAACTGAATTAACTTTTGGGGTTGGATTTTTCCCCATTTTTTCCTTTTTTTTTTTTTTTTTTGGTGAAGGATTAAGGCCACCATCGTGTCCCTGTTGCCCAAGTGGATGTTTGAAGAGTTCCCCCACATGGAGAACAGCACCGTGGTGAGGTCACTCCAGGTAAGGGCAGAGCCATCTCCCAGCTTTGCTTCACCTGTTCATCCAGATAAATTTGGGATTGGAAAATCCCTCTGAGATCGAGTCCAACCATCCTGCCCCATGTCCCCAAGTGCCACATCCTTGGGGGTGGATTTTAAACCCCTGCAGGGATGGGATTCCATCGCTGCCCTGGGACAGTGATAATTTTCCCTAAAACCCAACTGAACCCTCCCCTGGCCAGCTTGGAGCCATTTTGGAGAAGGTGACTCGCTCCAGAGATGGAGAAGCATGGATGGGCAGAGGATTGAGCTCTCAGGGCCTGGGAACTCCCAGGAATCATTCCAAGGCATCCAGGGTGTGTGGGAGCCTGGACAGTGAATTATTTTAATCCACACACTCCATATTCCATGGCCTGACTCAAGTGAAAAGAGCCCTAAATCTCATCCCATTCCTCCCGTGGTTCTCCAGACCCCACTGACAGCTTTCCCCTTAACCAAATTCACCAGTTGCTGCCACACCCATGTTTTTTTTTCAGGAGAAGGATGATCCCCAATAACAGCCCCAGGAGCCGTCCTGGGCGATCCGCAGTCGCGGAAATCGAGGAGGTGCAGCGCAGGAGCAACACAAGAGCCTGAACAGCAGAGAAAAGCCCAGGGAAGAGGTGCCCGAGCTGCCAGGACCTCAGTGCCCCAGAACCCCGAGTCCGGAGACAGCTCACCCCTACAAACCCAACTCTCCGATGGGAACGCTCTGGATACAGTCACCGGCGGGATTTACGGTCCCACCACCCGCGGCCATCCGGAGCCGCAGACGGAAATTTTGTGGGGATTACACACCCGTCCCACAGCTGTGGGAACAGCAGGAGGGGAGCCCAGCCGTGTCTGCTGGATAAAATCAACCTGGTTCTCAACAGCAGCCCGCGATCCGCGCCGGCGGCACACGGAGCGTTCCCCGTGGGAGCAGCGGCCGCCCAGCGATGTCCCGAGCAGATGTTGTCCCGAGGACTGCCTCCTGCCTCAGATCTGCCAGCAGGGAGGCGGGATGTAAACTGCTTCTCCAAAGCATGAAGGGAAAGCATCTTGGGAAACGGAATTGTGGGTAAAAAACCTGGAGCAGCGGCGAGGTGGTGTCAGCGGTGGGATCGCCAATGAAGAACCGAGCAGAACGGTGTGGATTTGTTCTTCTTGCTCCATGCAGGTGGGGGCTGCCTGGAAAGTTTGGGCCAGTTAATCCCAGTTTTAACCTTACCTCACTGCCAGGAGCAAAAAACCCAAAACTTGGATCCTGGAACGCCAAGCGGGAGATTGCTGTAGGATGCAACATCTTCAATTATTGCTCAACAGTGTTTGGGAGCATTATCTACTGAACATTGGAAGCATTTCCTGACATTTGGAGCATTTTAATTCCTGAATATTGGAGCATAATTTCTGAATTTTTGGACATTCTAATTTTTGGAGCATTTAATTCTGGATTTTGGAGCATTCATTCCTGAATGTTTGGAGCATTTATTGCTGTTTGTTTGGAGCATTTCTGAATTTTGGAGCATTTAATTCCTGAATTTATGGAAGCATTTCATTCCTGAAATGTTTGGAGCATTTTATTTCTAAATACTTGGAGCATTTAATTCCAAATTTTGGAGCATTTCATTCCTGAATGTTGGAAGCATTTTATTTCCAAATTTTTGGAGCATTTCATTCGTACATTGGAACCACAATAATTCCTAAATTCTGACGTTTAATTCCTGCAAGCTGATTGCAGCTAAACACGGATTTAAAAAACAATCCCTCAGACATCCTGGCAGAGGTGTGGAAATATTTTGGGATTGTTCCTAATGAAAACGCGCTGCACCAAGGAGGATTTAGCATCACACCAAGACATGGATCTTCCTGTGTTCCATTTCCTCCCATCCCAATAAAATCCACTCAGGTGGGATCAAGCCTCCATCACCAGCCAGGGTGATTTAAAATCCCTTGAATTGGTCACTGGCAAATCCTTTCTCTTGATGAGGGATTTGTCACCGATCTGCCTCGCTGTGAGAAGGGCATTGTGACACAGAAAAATGGATTTTCAGGCACGTGACCGGGAATTTGGATATTCTGGCATCCAAAAGGTGAATGCAGGACCTCTCCTAGCAGCCATGAACCATTACAGGTTTCCTGGAAGTTACAAAATTTCCTAAATCTATTTTTCCAGTTTTCCTGGTATGTGAGCATTTCTCTACATCTCGTGTGCACAAATGGACCAGTTCTCTGGTTATTCCTGAACATTTCAACCCAAGGTATGGGTGCTGTGTGCTTTTTCCTTCTCCACCGCCAAGGAATCGGCCTCCTGATCATTCCAGAGATCAGGGGCCTCCAAGGAGGGTGAGATTCCTCCAGAGCAGCAAACAGACACAAAAATGTGAGTGGCTTGTGATGAAGCTAAAATTGTGAGTGCTGCCTGGGAGGAAGGAAATTGTAGCAGAACAGCCCGAGGGTGAGGCGGAGGGGCTTTATTTCCATGCTGAGACTCTGCTGCCACTGTCACCTTCTGTCACTGCCAAACCTCGAGGGGGATGCCCCTGAGAGAAACGGCGTCTGTTCGCCTTCAGATCGCGGGTGATTCCCCCCCGGGAGAGTACTCGATGAATCGAGGCCAAGGACTCACGCTCCTGCTCCCCAGCACGGGGCAGGGAGAGAGCATTACAGCTCCACTGTGGACTTAGGGTCCATCGCACTTTTTCCATCCATCCATCCATCCACATCAGCCATCCATCCATCCACCCTCCATCCATCACTGTCTCACCATCCTCCATCCATTCCATCATCCATCCATACCATCCACATTCCTCCATCCATCCATACCCTGTCGCATCCATCATCCTGCCATCCATTCCAGCCATGCCCCCCATCCATCTCATACCACCAATCCACCATACCACCTTCCATCCATCCATCCATCATCCTCCATCCACCTCCATCCATCCCATCTCATCTGCATCCATTCCTCCTGTCCATCATCAATCATACCACCTCCCAGTACCATCCTCCACCATCATCCACGGGCTGAAGGAAAATCTCCTTCATGGGTTGCATCCTGGTAAGTCTGATGAAAAGAGAAACACGAAACACACAGAAGAGTCAGCAAACGCAGAGTAACACCGGGCAGGCCCTGCACAGGTGTGTGCCTTCTTGGTATGACTGGCAGTAGCCCGAAGCCAGGCTGGACAAATTGGGAATTGAGCAACCTGGACAGTGGAGGGTCCCTGCGCCATGGCAGAATTTGGAACAGTAAGATCTTAAGATTCCTTCAACCCAAACCAATCTGGGATTTGGTGGACCCAACACCATCCAAGGGCTCTACCAAGCCCCATCCTTGAAGTCACTTCCAAGGGATCCATGACAGATCACAAAGTCCTCAATTTTATTTATTTAACACTCGGGTCCCTCCTCCCTCAGACATCTCACATTTCATAATCCTTGACCCAGGATTTCTATCCCTTACTTAGTTGGTTTGCTGTCGGCAGATCGATCCGTGTGATGTCCCAGGGGTCATTCAGCTCGGAAGGTCCATGATTCACAACCCACAAGAAATGGAACCACGGTGGCGTCTGATAGCACCAGCGATTCTAACAAACCTGACTGACTAAAAAGTGTGTTTAAATAAGCAGAAGACAGATTAAAAATAAAAAAAAAAAAAAAAAAATTTGTGTGCAGCAAGTCGAAGCTCCGCGGGGGCTGGAGACACGGAAGCCACCTCCTCCTGCCGAGCTCCATCCCATGCGAGCAGGATGGAGCTGCCGGCTGTGCAGGTTTACTCCAGGAGCTCCCAGCAACCACTGACAGCAGGGACGCTTCCCCTGTGGCTCAGAAATCACTGAAACAAAAAGGAGGATAATAGAAGATTAAAAAATAAAACCATAACACTAATAAATTATGTATTGAATATGGCATTGTTAATTGCAATTTTGAACCCTTTAGGGCGCTGGTAGGTTGCAGGAGCAGTGGAATTCATTCTGGTTTTGAAGAGTTGGCAGAGAAGAGCGCGGTTTGTGCTCGGCTGAGTCACCACCTACGCGTACTTCACAGGCCTTCTCTGACACCAAAAAAACCGGGTAGCACCAAATCCCACTCTGTGAAGCTCATGAGTGAAAAATCGCCAATCCCCTGAATCCTGCAGAAGCAGAGGATCCCAGAGCCGCCCGTGAGCGATTGTGCGGCTTTGCTCGCTCTGTGCCACGCCAGCAGCCAGCTGGAGCTCGAATTGTGCGGCGAGATCGAGGGGCGATAACGCTCGCTGCAAGACCAGAAACCGGACTGAGCATCGAGGTGTCACGAGCTCGTACACCCCGGGCCCGCGGGATTTCTACGAACCGAGCCGAGATCAAAGACCGATTGTGAAACCAAAGCCGAGCAAAGCTGCACAGAAAGCCCTCAGCAGAACCCTCCTGAAGCGCGCGGGGGCGAAACCAACACGGGGGACCCAATGTAATAAACAATTAATCATTTCAAGAGATTGGGAGGCCGTCCTGCAAGGCCTTCATCCGAATCCGGCATCCACGGATTTTTCCGATCCGTCACGGCGTCCGGCGGTCCCGCGTTCCTCGCCCGGCTGCGGAGCCCTCGGAGGGGCCGCTGCTGTCACCGGGAACTCTGGCGTGTCCCGCCTCCCCGGCACGCCCCGGTCCCGCGTAATCCATCGGGAGCTCTGGCCTGTCCCCACCCCGGTGGGTCCGCTGTCACCGGGAAGCTCTGGCCGTCACCTCCCGTGTACCCTCCCGGTGTCCCCAGCAGCCACTTCGGGAAAGCCTCTGGCCATGTTCCCGCGTCATCGGGAGCCGTCTGGCGTGTCCGTCCCCGGATGTCCCTCCTCCGGTGTCCCAGCTGCCATCCGGGAACCTCTGGCGCGTGTCCCCACCCCGGTGTCCCCCAGCCTCGGGAGCCTCTGCTGTGTCCCCACTCCCGGTGTCCGCCTCCGGTGTCCCGCCCCGGTGTCCCCGCTGGCCACCCCCGAACCACCCCGTTTGTGCTTCCCAAGCCTCTGCTGACACCCCGGGGACAAACGGGACTCTGGGACTTCCCCTGCATCACCCCGGGCACCGGAGCTGCCACAAGCGCCTCGGCTCCGCGGCACCCGCGATTTCTGCTCGGTTCTCCTTTTTGAAGCCGAGAGATCAGAGGCCCTCGGCTCAGGAACAGCGGTTTTCCTCACGGTTGTGGTGCCCGCCGTTCTCTCCTTTCGAATTGTTGGTCAGCAGAAGGTCAGGGAAGAAGAATTAGAATCAAAGCGGAGTCGTGCTAAAAATGAGGAAAGAGGAAAGGAAAAAAAAGGAAGAAAAAGGAAAAGGAAGAGATAAAGGGAAAAGGGGAAAGAAAAAAGAAAAGGGAAAAAGGGAAAGAAAATTACAAGCAAACGGAGAAGAATAAAAGAAAAAGCAAAGAAAAAATAAAAGAAATAAGAAAAAGAAAATCAGAAAAACAAATAAAAAGAAGAAAGAGAAAAAGGGAAAAGAAATAAGGAAATGGAAAAAAATAAATATAAAGGAAAAGGAGAGAATAAGAAAAAATCGGGGGGGGGGGGCGGGGGACCAAAAATAATTTTCAAAGGATAAAAGAAGATAAGAACAAATGGAAAGAAAGAAAGAAAAAGAGCAAGGAATGTTTTAAAGGAGGGTGACAGACTGGTGATTGTCCTGCTGCTTTCACACGCGCACATAACCACTCGCTACACTGGGCCATCAGATGAGCATCATCACTTAAAACAGCCGGAAGGAGGAACAACCCGTCGGTGATGCCACAGAGCCCAGGGGGTGAAATTCTGGGAAAATCCGGGAGAGATGGGAATGGAGAAGGATAAAACCATCGAGTCTGCTGTGGCCGGGAGCTGGAGCTGCGCCTGGCAAGCGTCCTCGGAAATGGCACAGTCGTACAGACTGATGAAAACAGAGGGAAATGAAGGTAGAAAATAAAATGCTGAATATTGTGGGAATTTGCGGGTAGAGGGATTTCGTGGCAAATGTAATGATAATTATGGGAGCTCGGAAAGGAGCACAAATATGCTCCAGGCTCGGAGGGGAGGAAGAATCAGCGGAGGCATCAAAAAGCAAAATTTGGGGCTTGTGACGGGTGTCAAAATTCATGTGCCTTTATAATCAATCAAACTGCCCCCATAATAACCTGGCTAGTTTCCCAAAGTAGGAAAAAGCTGATTCATAAATCAGATCCAAAAAACTGAAGTTAATGTCACTGATGCCTGAAAAGAGAAGGAACAATAACACAAAAATTGGTCTATTTGTCTAGCAGCTGAGGTTAAAATGTGCAGATAAGTTGGAGTTGCTGGAAAAAAAAAAAAAAAAAAAAGAAAAAGAGAGAAAGCAAAAATCATCTTACAGAGAAGGAAAATAGTGGTAACATATCCCCTGAACAAGGCACAGGAAGCTGCCACCAGTTTACTTTTTCTTTTCTTTTTCTTCTTTCTTTCTTTTTCTTTTCTTTTTCTTTCTTTTTCTTTTCTTTTCTTTTCTTTTTCTCTTCTTTTTCTTTTCTCTTTTCTTTTTTCTTTCTTTTTCTCTCCTAATCTCGCCTCTCCCTGCGGGGCCACCCTCAGTCACAGATGGTTGCCGTGGTGCTCTCAGATTTTGAACAAAACCAGGGGATGTTATTGGTGAACCCAAACGAAACGATATTGGGGGTTTCTGAAG
>CM019221.1:29776433-29789969 GCA_009741485.1 Malurus cyaneus samueli
CATAGCAAGCAGAGAGAGATAAGCACAGGAATCGTACACACAACGGCAGATAGTTTGAGAGAGGTCCGGGGGCCAGTCGTATGCTATAGTCGGAGAGAGGCACAGCATGGAGATTCACTGAAGCAGTCGAGGGGGAAGAAAATCATGGAAGGAAATGAGCTGGTGTGAGCCCCAGATCGGCAGTGCTTGGGTAGAGGCAAGGGTCCGCTGCCCTGCACGCTTCAAAAGGAAGGGATAAAAGGTAAATTGGGGGTTAAAAAGGGCAGACGGGAATCCCGTGGACGGTCTGGGAATGGCAAGGGAGCAGCGGCGTGCCGAGGCGCTACGGACACTCTGTGAAAAAAAACCCTGGAAATCTCGTCAATGCCTCCGCTGTGACAGCTCAGAGATGTGCCCCCCTGGGCCCATGAGATGTGCTCATCCTGGCTGCTGCCCCAGCCCCGTCTATCTGAACACTCCCAGGACGGCCACAACATGAAATTCCGCTGAACACCGTCCCCAGCCCATGCTCGGGGTGTGTGAACCACCCAAATCATCCGTTTCCTATAACCGCACAGGGCATGATATTTCATTTACATTAACCACCCCGCCCCGCCAGGTTTCACCCCGCGGTGCTTTTTGCTCCTTCGCACAAACAAAAAAAAAATCCCGTGGATGGGGTGAAAACACCGGAGCTAGGCCGGGTTTGCTGGCAGAGGGAGGCCCTGCTCGCCCCGGGCTGGGTAAATTCTTGCTCCCTCAGCTTTTCCCCTCGAGGCAGAGGCGAGCAGCCGTGCGGGAATTTCCTGTGGTTGCAGTGTCCTAATGAGGTTAACACCTGTTTTGAGGTTTAACCCTTCAACCGACACGAGAAATGGAAGGTCTACGGGCTCTGCAGAGCTTGGGGCAGCAGAGGGAAGCCGGCGGGTGGGGAGTAGCGCTGGAGAATCCCGGAGCATCCTCGAGCATTCCTGGAGCACCCTGCGATCTCTGGAGTATCCCTGCAAGCATTCTTGGAGCATTCCTGGATAATCCTGGATAATCCTGGAGCATCCCTGGCAGATCCATAGAGCATCTCTGGAGCCTGCTGAGCATCCGTGGACCGATACCCTGGACTCCCTGGAACCCGGTGGGAGCCTGGAGCATCCCTGAGCAATCCTGGAGTATCCCTTGCGCATCCGCTGGTTCTCCGCACCCGGTGAATGCGCTGTGACACCCTTGGCTGACTGGGGACAGCACACACGCAGAGGGGGTGGACCCAGTGCCATGGGAGATACGACCCCATTCTTTTAGGCTTTTCACCCCGTGCTGTGGACTCAGCAGGGAAAATGTCTTTCCCTGACAGCGCAGGAGCTCCCGCTCTGCTCTCACTCACCCATGATGATCCTTTTGGAATGAGCTCACCTTTCGCCAGAATCTCTGTCCAGATTTTTGCCAAGTGCGCTCGCCCCGGGGGAGCTGCTCTCTTAAGGGTGCTGGGTTTCCCCATGGACGACTCAGACGCGAAGAAACTCGAGGTTGCATCTCTGTAGGGTAGCCCCACAGAGGCCGGGCTGACACTACGCCGATGCTCCTCGTCGCGGGGGAAGGCAGGGGACAATCCCGAATGTCCTGAGCGCTGCGACGGTAAGGACCTCCCTGCCTCCCGAGCGCCCCGCACTGAACCCCAAAAATCAGCTTCCTGCTCCTCACCCGCTGCTCCTAGCCCGTCCTGCGCTGCCCGGGGCAGATCCCTGCCTGGTTTTGGGGGGGCACCACGCAAAGCAGATTTGCCTTCTTTCCCTGCATGTCACATTCTTTGGCCCTAATCCTTTACCCAGGATGAATCAAACCCAGCATCTCCAAACGTGCTCGTTCCTTTGGCTTGGAGGCTGCAAGTGCCCCTAAAAATTGGCATAAAAAAACGAATCGTGATTCCCTAGAGGAGCAGAGCTTGAGTCTCCTCGGGGACTGGGCACATTCAGGTTTTCCAGCTTCTTTCACAGGACCAGTTGCTTTTTTTTTAAATTTGCTCTGATTGCAGAGGGCTCGTGGGCTCTTGGGACCGCGAAGCTTCTTTTGTAGGGTCAGCGTAATAGGGAGGGCAACTCGAATTTTGACTCATTCGTGCTTGAGGCAGCCCTATAACTCAAACCAAGGTCACCTCACCCGCACAAGAAAGTCCGAGCACTGCGCTGCTGCTTCTGCTTGGTGGCTCTTTGGGCTGAAAAACAGCATTTGTGAAGCTTTTACTGTGGACTCTGGCCTCCTCACAGGGGAAAACTTTGCATTTCCTGACAGCAGGTATTGCATGGGGGAAGGAAATGAGCGAGAGGGGGCTTGGCTTGGGTTTGAATGTGAGTTCAACAGGTGAATGGGGGGTTCTAGGGTGGGCTGTGTCCCCAGCGGGAGTCTCTGGGGAGCTTGGAGTCACCCAGGAGCGAGTGCTTGACTGGGAAAGAGCCCATTTCCCCAGGAGCATGAATTTCCCTGCAATCTCCCCTGTCGCGAGCTTTGGCTCCATAAAACTCCACGCCCCTCCCACAAATTCGGTCCACAAGAGCTGGGGAGGATGACTGCCCTCTTAAAGTGGGGCTGGATGTGGGAACCCTTCTGCAAGAGAGGCTGTGGTAGAGAGGCAAATGGGAGAGGGAAGAAAATCAGCGATGTTTGGGATGCAGACGACAATTGGGTGGATCCTTGGGGGTGTGTGGGAAGAGCTTCCCTGGGTTTTTGGGGCGTTTGAGAGGGTTCGCTGCTGGAAGAGCCATGCTCAGCCTGGGCGGGACCTGGGGGAAGATATTGTGAAAAAAGGAAGTTTCCCTGTCCCATAAAATCATGTTGGGAGCCAGCCCCAGAGATGGAGGCTGCAGGAATGAGCCCGCTGTGGGACTTTTTAAAGGGTTTTTTCTGAGTTTAGCTGGGATTTCCTGATTTCCATTGGGATCCCATTGGCTCCCATCCTGTCCTTGGATGCAACGGCAGGAGTTTGGCTCCCCTCATCCTTCCGCCCTCTCAGACCATCATTCCCGAGGATCTGACCCTTGACCTCCTTGTCCGGTCTGAGCAGCTCTCCCAGCCCTCCCACCCTTCACCCAGTGTGTCCCAGTCTATCCAGCCCTGGAACCCACACCCGGGTGCTCAGAAGGGCACAAACCCCTCTTCCCCAAGGCAGAGCTGCTCACATTCCCTGTCACAGAATCCACGCTCCCTCCTCCCATCCCTCCCGTTCCCTCCTGCCTGTCCTGGAGCTCGTTCCCAGCAGGATTTTCTCATCATCTTCATCCCCCAGACTATGCCGGCGTGGGCAGCGGCCAACACTCCAGGCCATGGCGGGCTCTCAGCGAGGTTTTCGCTGTTCCTCGTCCTGCTCTGCTGCCTGTGCCAAGGTTGAGTGACCACGGCAGGGCTGGCACGGCACCACGCTGACCCCAGAGCAACGCCCAGGTCCTGCAGGGAATTTGGGGTGGGAATTATGAAAGTTACAGCCGTGAATTTTGAGGGGAGCATGCAAGCGGGGGCTGTGCCTGCAGAACCTTCTTCCTCCCGCTCCACCCTCGGAGCTGAGCAAGTGCCCGGCTCCTCGCAGCCCCTGTGCTGGAGCTGGGATCTGCCCGTGCAGACGGGAGCTGGAGCACAGCCGTGCCTCCTTTCCAGGAAGGGCAGATGGAGCCCGATAGCGCCTGCGAGCCGGGGCTAGCGCTCACTTCATCCTGATAGCAAAGGCAGCGCTCCGCCGCCCTAATCTTGGTCAGAGCTCTCTCGAGAGCGCGGGTTTATTTCCCTGCAGTCATTTAAACGTTAGAGCAAAAGCTAAAATGGTGAAACTGCTGAAACTGGCTGTTTGTGATGGGCGGGGGTGAGTCAAGGGGGCTGGGAGGGACCGCAGAGCCTCATCCAGCACGGGACGGGGCACCCTTCCGCTATCCCAGGGGGCTCCAAACCCCGTCCGACCCGGCCTTTGGGCACTTGCCAGGGATCCAAGGGCGTCCACAGCCTCCACACGGGCCTTCCCACCTCCCGGGGAGCAATTTCTCCCAGCACGCGCGGTGCCCCTGTTTTATTCCCCATCCCGAGGGGTGCAAGGGGTCTTGGCGGGGTGCGATCCCCCTTCCGCAGGCTCTCCGGCAGTGCGCCCGCCTGCATCCCGGGGCTCAGAGCAGCTCCCTGCCGAGCAGCTCAGCCACGGGCACCCCTCCTCTCCTGGGACACCCCGAGCCCACCCTTTGGCGCAGGTGCCGCAAACAATCGAGTGCCGGGCCGCGTGTGGATCGAGCCCGGGCCCGTGGTGCGGATGGGCTCGGCCGTGTCCATTCGGCTGCGCGTCCCACCTCGCTGCCCCTCGGAGCGGCTCCTCATCCTGCTCAACTACAGCCGCGCTGAGGGCTCCCTGCAGCCCCTGAACGGCAGCGCCGTGCGGCTGCAGCTGCCCGAATTCCGGATGCCCTTCGACGTCACCTGCTTCTCCGCTGCGCCAACACCCTCGCGGACCGCCTGGTGTGCGGCGCGGAGCTGCGGGCGGGCTGTGAGTACCGGGGCACGCACCGAGCCCCAAACCCGCGCTGGAGGAGCCGTGCTGCTGCCGAGCTCCGAGGAGCGGGGCTTTGGCTCCTCCCGTGACCCCAAACCCGCGCTGGGGGGGCTGTGGATGCTGGCGAGCTCCGGGAAGCGGGCTTTTGGCTCCTCCGTGCCCCCAAAACTGCGCTGGAGGAGGCTGTGGCAGCTGCCGAGCCTCCGGGAAGCCGGCCTTTGGCTCCTCCGTGCCCAAACCCGTGCTGGGGGGGCTGTGGCGGCTGCCGGAGCTCCGGGAAGCCGGACTTTGGCTCCTCCCGTGCCCTCCACGTCCGCCTCGCCCCGCAACCCCCGGACACCCCGGTAACCTGAGCTGCGCCATCGCCGAGGCTCGGAGCGCCTGCAGTGCGCTGGAAGGCGGGACGGGCACCACCTGCCACCAGCACAGCCTCCACCTGCGCAGGTGAGGTTCGGGGGGCCGCTGGCAGCCCCGGGTGAAGCGTGCCCCATTTACACTTCCTTCCGGCTCAACGTTTGTCAGCCTCCGCCCCGAGACAACGCGTGTTCCACCCGGGCTGATGCGAGGATGAGCCTGACAGCGATGCTGCAACCGTTCATCGTGCCCGGCACTGCTTCACCTACTCGGGCTCCCTCCGGCTAAAGAGAGGGTGAACCAACGCTGCCCAAACCCCAAAACTGAAACCCCAGCTTGCAGGGGATGCAGAGGTGCTGGCTGCTGCAGGGTGTGCCGCAGCCCGCATCCTGGGACTTCCCTGCCATCACAGTCCCCATGGCAGCCAGCCTGACATGTCACACAAATCCCGGGCTGAAATCCCCATGGCACCCGCCTGGCATGTCACAGCAAATCTCAGGATGTCCTTCACAGTCCCATGGCACCCGCCTGGCATGTCACAGCCCATTCCGGGATGTCCCCTGTCACTGAATGCCCATGGCATCATCCCAGGATGTCCCCTGCCCCTGAAGTCCCCACGGCCACGTCCTTGGCAGCCTTTCAGCTAATCTGAAATTAATTTTAAAACATTAAACCCCATCATATGGAGGCTTAGTGAAGAAGAAGGGATAAAGCTCCTGCCTAAATTGCTGTGGGATCAAATTTGAAACCAAGCAGACAGAAAGGAAGGAGAAAGTTCCGTTCACGCTGTGAAAACACAAATCCCTGGCAGCGGTGTCAGAGAGAAGGGAATGATTTTTCAGTTTCCTCTAAGGGTGACAGACTCTGGGTTTGGAGATGGTCAGGAGTGGGGGTGGCTGTGCCGGTGGTGTGTGGTGTTTGGGATGGCACTGGACGGGGCCGCTGCTGCTTCCCAGGGTGTGGCAGACAGGATGAGGAGGAGGAAGAGGAAAAGATCTTCCTGCGGACTCCCCGGTGCCCGCTTCAGGGAGGCTGCGCAACGACAGCCGCTACTCGGTGTGGGTGCTGGCCAGAACGCGCTGGGCACTGCCCGCTCGCCCCTCGGCTCCTCGGCCTGCGGAGATCGGTATGTCCCATCTGTCCGTCTGTCCTTCTGTCATCCATCATCCTCCCTGCTCCTGTCTGTCTGTCCTTCTGTCCATCTGTCCATCCATCCCTGCTCCTGTCTGTCCATCTGTCCATCCACCTATCCCTCCTCCTCTCTGTCCATCTGTCCAATGTCCATCCTGCTCCTGTCTATCCATCCATCCTGCTCCTGTCCATCTGTCCTTCTGGTCCATTCATCCATCCATCCCTGCTCCTGTCTTGTCCATCTGTCCATCCATCTATCCCCTCCTCTCTGTCCATCTCGTCCATCCATCCCTGCTCCTGTCTGTCTGTCCTTCTGTCCATCTGTCCATCCATCCCTGCTCCTTACTGTCCATCTGTCCATCCATCTATCCCTCACTCCTCTCTGTCCATCTGTCATCTATCCCTGCTCCTGTCTGTCCTTTCTGTCCTTACTGTCCTGTCCATCCATCCTCTCCTGTCCGTCGTCCATCTATCCTGCCCTCTCTGTTCATCCATCCCTACCTCCTGTCTGTCCACCATCCTCCTGCTCCTCTCTATCGTCTGTCCCTCTGCCCCCACCCGTGAAGCAGCGCCGTGCTGTGCCGCTCCCACCGCCCCGTGGTGTCACTTTAGGGATCTCCTGAAGCACAGGGACAGCCCCCGCCCACAACGTTCCCAGTCTCTCCCCACAGCTCGGTCCCACTCCCCCGTGGCCATCGGCGCCGAGACGACCGAGACGTCCCCCCGCCACACCACCCGCTGGAGGAGCCGGACACGGCTGCAGAACGTGCGCTGTGAGGAGAGACACAGAGCCACGGGCACCGCAGCGTGCATGTGAGACCGCCCGGGACCGCCCAAAACCGCCCACACGGGCACAGCCTGAACTGAACGAGTCCTGTTACGGCTGGGCCCCCAGGGCATGGGAATGTTTGGGGTCACCCAAACCCGGGGGTGTCACCGGCGGGGACAGCGCGGCTCCTGCCCATCCCACCCCCACGCACACCAGGAAGCGCAGGGGGCGGTTGGTGGCAGTGGGGACAGGTGGTGGCAGTGGTGGCGGTGGGGGCACAGTGGGGGTGGTGGTGGCAATGGGACCCATGGTGCAGTGATGGCGCGTGGTGGCTCTGGGAGCCGTGGGGGCGGTGGTGGCCGTGGTGTCAATTGGGGTGGTGGTGGCCGTGGTGGCTGTGGGGATGGGGTGGCAGTGGTGGCTGTGGGGGGCATTTGGAACGGTGGTGGCCGTGGTGGCAATGGGGCAGTGGGGATGGTGGTGGCACTGGTGGCCGCTGGGTCGCGCTCCCCCATCACCCGGTCCCCTTGCAGGTGGCTCTGTGGACAAGCGCGGCCCGGGATGGCCCCGTGTGGGGACACGAGCTGCAGAGCGACACTCAGTTCGAGTTCGCAAGGTGCCGGCTCCGGCCGAGCACAGCCCCTGGAGCGCCTGGAGCCCCCCGTTCCTCTACAGCAACCCCGAGGGGCAGGTAGGCTCGGCCTCGGGCCCCGGGTGGCGTTTATTTCCCCCTGGCACGCTTGCCCGGGCAGGGTGGAGTCCTCACCTGCAGGGATTTTCTGAGCCGCGTGGATGTGGCCCTTGGGGACACGGTCCAGAGGTGGCCTTGGCACAGCTGGGGACGGTCGTGCTCGATGCACTCGGAGGCTTTCCATTTTCCAGATTTCACCACCTTTAGCGGTGGCTCGCTCCCCTGGGTGCGAAAATCGTTTCAGCCGAGGTGATCGCGACAAAAACCCTGTCACCCCTGAACGATCTCTCCCCATCCCTCCCAGCTGCTGCGGCCGGGACGAGCCGGGACACGGCTCAGATACCGGGTGGGTTCCAGGGGAGCGCATGCGCCCACCATCCCGGGGTGCCCGAGAGCCGGGGTCGGTCGCCCCATAAAGCGGCACCGCTCCTGTTTTCCATCAGGGGCCGTTTCCCCTCTCAGCACAGAGCTCTCGGCCAGGAAGGGCTCCCGGGAGCTCTGTGGGTGGGTGGCAGCCCCGGGGTCCCCTCCTTGTTCCCAGCCGTGTCCCACGCTCCTCCGCAGTCCCGCCGCTGCTCCGCCGTGTGGCCGCCGCCGGGCCCGGCCTTCCCCAACGGCAGCCACGAGGTGACGGTCTTGATCAAGGTAAGGAGCTTTGGGCAGCCTCCGGTGCCCAAATTTCGGCTCGGCTCCTCCTCCCCGGCAGCGCGGTGCACCCTTTGCCCACGGGCATGGCAGGGGAAATGCCTCCCCAGCCCCGAGTGCAGTCTCTCCAACCTTGTGAAATGTGTCCCGCTGTCAGACCGCACCAATCCCTGTCTGTGTCACCCCCGGCAGCGATGCCCGCCCGGGATGCCCGCGGGAGGATCCTGGGTTATTCCGTTGTCCCGCCGAGAGCCCGGGAGCCCCGGGCCGCTCTGCAGCACGGCCGGTACGAGGTGCACGGTGCTGGCCCGCCGGGAGCCCGAGCCCTGGCTCGTCACCGCGCGCACAATTCCAGAGGGGCGTCCAGCCTGCCAGCATCGCCTGGGCCACGGGGCACGGCAGGAAAGGTGGGGGACCTCTCAGAGGGACTGGGTTTATGGGATTGCGGGAAAATGCGGGATTCGGCACGGGGAAAGCACCAGCACAGCTTGCCCGCTCTAACAGCACCTCCGGACAGCTGCAGCACCCCGGGAAGAGGCTGACACGGGGAATCCTGGAATGGTTTGGGATGGAAGGGATCTCACAGACCGTCTCTTTTCAGTGTCCTATGGCAGGACAACCTCCCACTGTCCCCAGTGTCCAGGCTGGTTTGGGCACTGCCAGGGATCCAGGGGCATCCACAGGGCCTGCCACCTCACAGGGAACAATTCCTGCCCAATATCCCACCCACCTCCCCTTTTCCACTCTGACCCCATTCCCTGTGTCCTGTCCCTCCATCCTTGTCCCAGTCCCTCTCCAGCTCTCCTGGAGCCCCTTAGTCCCAAAAGGCTGCTCCTCTGCCCCCCAAACATCTCCTGCAGCCTCTGCCAACCCTCCACTGGGAGCTGAGGCCTTGCAAACTGAAAGAAAGATTAAAAAAAAATCCTTTCCTTGATCCTTTCAGGACACCTTAATCTCCCTGCACCCCGGCTGTGGTTTCCCCACAATCACGCTTTCCTATTCTGAAAAATGTCTCTGAATGAGCAATGGGAGGGAAAGCCCATTCAGGCTGAGGGCTTTACATGAGTAAAGAGAACTGAAGGCAAATAAGGTGGAAAAAACTCTCTAATCTCTGGTGTTTATCAGAATCGTGCACGTTTCTCGTAAGAAAATGACAGCTGAAGCGTTTCAGGGTCAGTGACCGCTCAGCAGTGCTGGGGGAGCGGCTGAACTTGATCTTTAAAGGCTTTTACAACCTAAATAATCCTATAAAACATATTGAAAGGTAAACATCGATTATTTATTAAAATATCTATTAAAAATCTATTAAAATCTATTAAAACCTATTAAAAAATCTATCAAAAATCTATCAAAAATCTAATCAAAATCTATTAAAATCTTATTAAAATCTAGTTAAAAGATCTATTAAAATTACAGATAAAAATAATTTAGATAGGCTTTTTTTTTTTTTTTTCCCAGAAAAAGAAATTATAGAATATGATACACCCATCACATTCTACAATTTCTGGTTCACGCTGCAGTTTTTAAACCCTTCCCAGTCTCCAAAGCTGAGTTTAGGGTGACATTCCCCATCTCCTGCTCTCTCCGCAGAGTTCCCGGCCCCCGAGGCCGTGGAGGTGAAGGCTGAGAACCGGAGCGGGGTCGCGGTTCGGTGGCAGCGCCCCCGGTCCCGGGGGACACCCCCGCTCTGTTTCATCCTGGAATGGGGCTCCTCCTCCCCGCACCGCCAGCAGGAACCGCTTTTTTGGGAGAAAATCCCAGCGCACCAAACGCGGGCGTTCATCCCAGGTAGGACACCACGGGAATCGCCTTTTCCTCGGCGCAGCTCATCCAAGCGTTATAAATCCAAAATAAATCGCTAAAGCAGCTTCGTTTGAAAGTGAGCCCCTGCCCAGTTTGGGGGGGTGAAGAATCCTTAAAGGAGGAGATTTGGGGGCAGCCAGGGGGATTTGGGACCCGGGTGAAGATCACGGGAAAGGAGGGGATGGGGCGGGAAGGAAAAGGATGTCCAAGTGAGACAGCCACAAATACCTGTCCGTCCGCCTTCCCCACTCGGTAACAAACCCCTGACTGAGCCCAGAGCCTCCGCAGCCGCTTTAAAAACACATTTTGAAGGCAGATCCCGCTTTTCCCGGCAGAGGCAGCGCCCCTGAGCGTGTCCCTGTACGCGGTGTATCCCGGCGGGATCAGCGAGCCCCGCTCCGGCCGAGGTGAGCCCCACACGGGGAGAGATTTGGGGGATTCCTCAGCTTTGGGATCGGGATCAGCCCTTCCCCGGTGGGAGGAGAAGCAGGGTGTGAAAAGAGAGGGTTTAATGGATGTTTTTGTATAAAACGCCTTCTCCAGCTGGTGTTTGTGCCCCGCACACCCCAGAACTTCCCCTCCATCAGAGCTGTGCTGGCAGAGTTCTGTCCCTGTCTGTGACAGAAACTGAGGCTGTTCTTTGGCATTCCACCAAAAAAAAAATGTTACAGACAGCCCAAAATACAGCAAACAGCTTTGCCAGAGAGTGACTGGGACCAAAATGCAGCAAACAGCTTTACCAGAGAGAAATTCAACCCAAAATATGGCAAACAGCTTTACCAGAGAGGAACTGGGAACAAAATATGGCCAACAGTTTTGTCAGAGAGGAACTGGGAACAAAATATGGCAAACAGATTTGTCAGAGAGGAACTGGGAACAAAATATGGCAAATAGCTTTGCCAGAGAGTAACTGGAACCAAAATATGGCAAACAGTTTTCCAGAGAGTGACTGAACCCAAAATATGGCAAACAGCTTTGCCAGAGAGCCCAAAATATGGCAAACAGCTTCTCCAGAGAGTGACTAAACCCAAAATATGGCAAACAGATTAGCCAGAGAGATTGAACCAAATACGGTAAACAGCTTTGCCACAGAGTGGCTGGAACCAAAATATGGCAAACAGATTTTCCAGAGAGCCCAAAATATGGCAAACAGCTTTGCCAGAGAGTAACTGGAACCAAAATATGGCAAAGAGCTTTGCCAGAGAGGAACTGGTCAGGCTCACCCTGTCCTTCCTTACCTGGAGTGGGAATCACAGAATGGTTTGGGCTGGAAGGGGAATTTTCAACAGGATGAGGCAGCTTCAGTGCTGGAAATGATTTTAGGGAAGAGCAGGAACCAACTGGTGAAGGGAAAATCCCCATTAATGCGGTCACATTTCTCTGTTTGTTCCAATCCCCCAAATGCGGTCCCATTCCTTGTTTCTGTTCCAATCCCCAAATGGTCACATTCCCCCATTTCTGTTCCAGTCCTCCAAATGTGGTCACATTTCCCATTTCTGTTCCAATCCCCCAAATGCAGTCACATTCCCCCATTTCTGTTCCAATCCCCTAAATGCAGTCACATTTCCCGTTTCTGTTCCAATCCCCCAAATGCAGTCACATTTCCCATTTCTGTTCCAATCCCCCAAATGCAGTCACCATTTCCCCATTTCTGTTCCAATCCCCCAAATGCAGTCACATTTCCCATTTCTGTTCCAATCCCCCAAATGCGGTCACATTTCCCATCAGATTAAAATTTGGGATTGGAAAATCCCTCTGAGATCGAGTCCAACCATCCTGCCCCATGTCCCCAAGTGCCACATCCTTGGGGGTGGATTTTAAACCCCTGCAGGGATGGGGATTCCATCGCTGCCCTGGGACAGTGATGAATTTTCCCTAAAACCCAACTGAACCCTCCCCTGGCCCAGCTTGGAGCCATTTTGGAGAAGGTGACTCGCTCCAGAGATGGGAGAAGCATGGATGGGCAGAGGATTGAGCTCTCAGGGCCTGGGAACTCCCAGGAATCATTCCCAAGGCATCCCAGGGTGTGTGGGAGCCTGGAGCAGTGAATTATTTTAATTCCACACACTCCATATTCCATGGCCTGACTCAAGGTGAAAAGAGCCCTAAATCTCATCCCATTCCCTCCCGTGGTTGCTCCAGACCCCACTGACAGCTTTCCCCTTAACCAAATTCACCAGTTTGCTGCCACACCCATGTTTTTTTTTCAGGAGAAGGATGATTTCCCCAATAACAGCCTCCAGGAGCCGTTCCTGGGCGATCCCGCAGTCGCGGAAATCGAGGAGGTGCCAGCGCAGGAGCAACACAAGAGCCTGAACAGCAGAGAAAAGCCCAGGGAAGAGGTGCCCGAGCTGCCAGGAACCTCAGTGCCCCCCAGAACCCCGAGTCCGGAGCAGCTCAGCCCCTACAAACCCCAACTCTCCGATGGGAACGCTCTGGGATACGTCACCGGCGGGATTTACCGGTCCCACCCACCCGCGGCCATCCCGGAGCCGCAGACCGGAATTTTCTGCGGGGATTACACCAGCCCCGTCCCACAGCTGTGGGAACAGCAGGGAGGGGAGCCCCAGCCGTGTCTGCTGGATAAAATCAACCTGGTCCTCAACAGCAGCCAGGCGATCCCGCTGCCGGCGGCACACGGAGCGTTCCCGTGGGAGCAGCGGCCGCCCAGCGATGTCCCCGAGCAGATGTTGGTCCCCGAGGAGCTGCTCTCCTGCCTCAGATCTGCCAGCAGGGAGGCGGGGATGTAAAATCCTGCTTCTCTCAAAGCATGGGAAAGCAGTTCTGGGGAAAACGGAATTGTGGGTAAAACCTTGGAGCAGCGGCTGAGGTGGTGTCAGCGGTGGGATCGCCAATGAAGAACCCGAGCAGAACTCGGTGCTGGAATTTTGTTCTCTTGCTCCACTGCAGGTTGGGGGGCTGCCTGGAAAGTTTGGGCCAGTTAATCCCAGTTTTAACCTTACCTCCCACTGCCAGGAGCAAAAAACCCCAAAAACTTGGATTCCTGGAACGCCAAGCGGGAGATTGCTGTAGGATGCAACATCTTCAATTATTGCTCAACAGTGTTTGGAGCATTTCATTACTGAAGCTTTGGAGCATTTCCTGAACATTTGGAGCATTTAATTCCTGAATATTTGGAGCATTTAATTTCTGAATTTTTGGAGCATTTCTAAATTTTTGGAGCATTTAATTTCTGAGGAGCTCAGCTCTGCTCTCCCAGCAGCGGGGCAGGGATGAGCATTCCCAGCTCCCACTGTGGACGTGTCAGTGGTGCCATCCATCCATTCCATCCATCCATCCATCCATCCATTCCCATCCATCCATCCATCCAATCCATACCCGTCCATCCATCCATCCCTGTCCATCCATCCATCCATCCATCCATCCATCCATCCATCCATCCCATCCATCCATCCATCCCTGTCCATCATCCATCCTGTCATCATCCATCCATCCCTTCCATCCATCATCCATCCATCCATCCATCCATCCATCCATCCATCCATCCATCCATTCCATCCATCCTTCCATCCATCCATCCATCCTTCCATCCATCCATCCCTGTCCATCCCATCCATCCATCCATCCATCCCCTGTCCATCCATCCATCCATCCATCCATCCATCCCTGGGGCTGAAGGAAATGTTTCTCCTA
>CM019221.1:29789994-29808004 GCA_009741485.1 Malurus cyaneus samueli
GATTTTTTGGAGATTTTTATTGGAATTTTTGGAGCATTTATTCTGATGTTTGGAGCATTTCTGAATTTTTGGAGCATTTCATTCCTGAATGTTTGGAGCATTTAATTCCTGAATTTTGGAGCATTTCATTCCTGAATGTTTGGAGCATTTTATTTCTAAATACTTGGAGCATTTAATTTCCAAATTTTTGGAGCATTTCATTCCTGAATGTTTGGAGCATTTATTCCTGAATTTTGGAGCATTTCATTCGTAATTGGAGCACTTAATTCCTAAATGTTTGGAGCGTTTAATTCCTGAAGCTGATTGCAGCTAAAACGGATTTTAAAAAACAATCCCTCAGACATCCTGGCAGAGGTGTGGAAAATATTTTGGGATTGTTCCTAATGAAAAGACGCTGCACCAAGGAGGATTTATGCATCACACCAAGGACATGGAATCTTTTCTGTGTTCCATTTTCCTCCCATTCCCAATAAAATCCCACTCAGGTGGGATCAAGCCTCCATCACCAGCCAGGGTGATTTAAAATCCCTCTGAATTGGTCACTGGGCAAATCCTTTCTCTTTGGATGAGGGATTTGTCACCGCTCTGCCTCGCTGTGAGAAGGGCAGGGTGACACAGAAAAATGGGATTTTTCAGGCACGTGACCGGGAATTTGGATATTCTGGCATCCAAAAGGTGAAATGCAGGAGCCTCCTCCCTTCAGCAGCCATGAAACCATTTACAGGTTTTCCTGGAAGTTACAAAATGTTCCTAAATCTATTTTTTTCCAGTTTTTTCCTGGGTATTGTGAGCATTTCTCTATCAGCTGTTGCACAAATGGACCAGTTCTCTGGTTTATCCTGAACATTTCCAACCCAAGGTCATGGGTGCTGTGCTTTTTTCCTTCTCCACCGCCAGGAATCGGCTCCTGATCATTCCAGAGGAGCAGGGACCTCCAAGGAGGGTGAGATTCTCCTCCAGGAGCAGCAAACAGACACAAAAATGTGAGTGTGGCTTGTGATGGAGCCTAAAATTAGTGAGTGCTGCCTGGGCAGGAAGGAAATTGTAGCAGAACAGCCCGAGGGTGAGGCGGGGAGGGCTTTATTTTCCATGCTGAGACTCTGCTGCCACTGTCACCTCTGTCACTGCCAAACCTCGAGGGGGAAATGCTCCTCTGGACTGGAAACGGGGCTGGTTCTGCCTTCCAGGAGCTGCTGGGTGAATTCCCACCCCGGGAGAGATCTCTGATGGGAAATGGGAGCCAGAGGAGCTCAGCTCCTGCTCTCCCAGCAGCGGGGCAGGGATGGAGCATTCCCAGCTCCCACTGTGGACGTGTCAGTGGTGCCATCCATCCATCCATCCATCCATCCATCCATCCATCCATCCATCCATCCATCCATCCATCCCTCGTCCATCCATCCATCCCTGTCCATCCATCATCCATCCATCCATCCATCCATCCTCATCCATCCATCCATCCATCCCTGTCCACTCCATCCATCCTGTCCATCCATCCATCCATCCCATGTCCATCCATCATCCATCCATCCATCCATCCCCATCCATCCACCATCCATCCATCCATCCATCCATCCATCCTCTCCATCCATCCATCCATCCTTCCATCCATCCATCCCTGTCCATCCATCCATCCATCCATCCATCCATCCCTGTCCATCCATCCATCCATCCATCCATCCATCCCTGGGGCTGAAGGAAATGTTTCTCCTTCCCATGGGTGCACCTGGTGAATCTGGAGTGAGAAAGAGAAAAGCACAAACACACAGAGAGCTTCAGCAAACGCAGATAAACACGGGCAGGCCCTGGCACAGCTGTGGCTGCCCCTGAGACCCTGGCAGTGCCCAAGGCCAGGCTGGACATTGGGATTTGGAGCAGCCTGGGAGCTGGAGGTGTCCCTGCCATGGCAGGAATTGGAACAAGAAGAGCTTTAAAGTTCCTTCAACCCAAACCAATTGGGATTTTGTGACCCAAACACCATCCCAGGCTGCTCCAAGCCCCATCCTTTGCGCATCTGTTCTTCTTCCCATGGGTGCACCTGGTGAATCTGAAGTGACAAAGAGAAAAGCACAAACACACAGAGAGCTTCAGCAAACGCAGATAAACACGGGCAGGCCCTGGCACAGCTGTGGCTGCCCCTGGATCCCTGGCAGTGCCCAAGGCCAGGCTGGACATTGGGATTTGGAGCAGCCTGGGACAGTGGGAGGTGTCCCTGCCATGGCAGGAATTTGGAACAAGAAGAGCTTTAAAGTTCCTTCAACCCAAACCAGTCTGGGGTTCTGCGACCCAAAACACCATCCCAGGCTGCTCCAAGCCCCATCCTTGAGCACTTCCAGGGGTCCCATGGATCAGATCACAAAGTCCCTCTCAATTTATTTATTTTAACATCTCAGGGTTCCCTCCTCCCTTCAGACATCTCACATTTCCTAATTCTTGACTCCAGGATTTTCTGTCCCTTACCTTAGGCTTGGTTTTGCTGTTGGCAGTCAGATCCAGTGCCATGGGATTCCACCATGAGCAATTCCCATGGGATGTCCACCAGCTCAGGAATGAATTCCATGATTTTCACAACCCACAAAGATGGACCACGGTGCTGTCTGATCAGCACCAGCATTCTAACAAACCTCACTGAAAAAGGTGTTTTAATATAAAGGAAGAAGGGAACAGATTAGAAAGAAATAAGAAATTGTGTGCAGAGAGTTCAGAGCTCCGCGGGGGCTGGAGAACACGGAGCCACCTCCTCCTGCTCGGAGCTCCATCCCAGCGAGCAGGATGGAGCTGCTGCTGTGTCAGGTGTGAGCTCCAGGAGCTCCCAGCACCACTGAGCAGCAGGGACCCTCTCCCTGTGGGCTCAGAAATCACTGAAACCAAAAGGAGGATAAAGAGATGAGAAAATAAACATAACACGTAATAAATTATGTATTGAATATGCATTTTAATTGCAATTTTAACCCTTTAGGGCGCTGCTACGGTGCAGGAGGAGGTGGAATTCATTCTGGTTTGAGGTTGGCAGAGCAGAGAGCGCGGTTTTGGCTCGGCTGAGTCACCAACCGACGGCGTGACCTTCACCAGGCCCTTCTCTGACACCCAAAAAAACCCCGGGTAGCACCAAATCCCACTCTGGTGAAGCCTCAGGAGTGAAAATCGCCAATCCCCTGAACTCCTGCAGAAGCAGAGGATCCCAGAGCCGCCCCGTGAGCGATCTGTGCGGCTTTGCTCGGCTCTGTGCGCACCCAGCAGCCAGGGCTGGAGCTCGAATCGTGCGGGAGATCCGGGGGCAGATAACGCTGCTGCAGAGACCAAACCGGGACTGAGCCTCGGAGGTGTCACCGAGCTCAGTCACACCCCGGGGCCGCGGGGATTTCTGAGCGAACCGAGCCGAGATCAAAGACCCGATTGTGACCAAAGCTCGAGCAAAGCTGCACAGAAGAGCCTGGCTCAGCAGAACCCTCCTGAGAGCGCGGCGGGGCGAAACCAACAGCGGGCGGGACCAAATGTAATAAACAATAATCATTTCAAGAGATTGGGAGGCGTCCCTGCCAAGGTCCTTCCATCCCGAATCCGGCATTCCGTGATTTTCCGCCGTCACCGCGTTCCGGCCGTGCCCCGCGTTCCTCCGGCCCGGCTGCGGAGCCCTCGGAGGGGCCGCTGCTGTCACCGGGAACCTCTGGCTGTGTCCCCTCCCCGCAGCCCCGGTGTCCCCGTAACCATCGGGAGCCTCTGGCCGTGTCCCCCCCCGGTGTCCCCGCTGTCACCGGGAGCCTCTGGCCGTGTCACCTCCCCGTGTACCTCCCGCGGTGTCCCCGCAGCCATCGGGAGCCTCTGGCCATGTCCCGCTGTCATCGGAGCCTCGGCCGTGTCCCTCCCCGGTGTCCCCCCGGTGTCCCCGCTGCCACCGGGAACCTCTGGCCGTGTCCCCACCCCGGTGTCCCCGCAGCCATCGGAGCCTCTGGCTGTGTCCCCACCCCGGTGTCCCTCCCGGTGTCCCGCCCGCTGTCCCCGCTGCCACCCCGAACCCACCCGTTTGTGCTTTCCCAGCCTCGCTGACACCCCCGGGTGACAAACGGGACTCGGGACTTCCCCTGGCATCACCCCGGGCACCGGGAGCTGCCACAGCGTCCTCGGCTCCGCTGGCACCGCGATTTTCTGCTCCGGTTCTCTTCTTGCAGCCGAGAGAATCAGGAGCTCCTCGCTCAGGAACAGCGGTTTTCCTCACGGTTTGTCGGTGCCGCCGGGTTTCTTCCTTTTTTCGGGAACTTTGTGGTCAGCAGAAGTCAGGGAAGAAGGAATTGTAGGAAAAAGCGGAGTTCGGTGCTAAAAATTGAGGAAAGAGGAAAGAAAAAAAAAAAAAGGAGGAAAAGGAAAAGGAAAGAAAAAAGGGAAAGGGGGAAAGGAAAAAGGAGA
This sequence comes from Malurus cyaneus samueli, assembly GCA_009741485.1. Taxonomy (NCBI): domain Eukaryota; kingdom Metazoa; phylum Chordata; class Aves; order Passeriformes; family Maluridae; genus Malurus; species Malurus cyaneus. The sequence goes on from CM019221.1 coordinate 29,794,396, forward strand.
AAGGGAAAAGGGAAAGGAAAAATTACAAGGAAAAAGGAGAAAAGTAAAGGAAAAAGAAAGAAAAAATAAAAGAAATAAGAAAAAGGAAAATCAGAAAAGACAAATACAAAAGAAGAAAAGAGAAAGGGAAAAAGAAATAAGGAAAATGGAAAAAATAAAATATAAAGGAAAGGAGAAGAATAAGAAAAAAAATGGGGGGGGGGGGGGACCAAAAATATTTTCAAGGAGAATAAAAAGAAATAAGAACAAATGGAAGAAAAAGAAAAAGTATGCACGGTGTTCCTTGCTACCACTATGAATGCTCTGATAGTTTTCCAAGCAGAGAGTCTTAAACCCCATCAACTGCAAGAGTCTGATCTTGGCGATTGTTGGAGAACAGTAAAGAATATTTAGAGGGGAAAATGCGTCCAGCGTTGGAGGTACTTCTCCCAAAAGGCACGTTCAAGCCGCAGCAGCCAAGATGAGCAGGACTTGCTTTATCAATAGATTAAAAATTAACACAGCACGTGATCTGCATCTTGCGTCGCTTTATTTCTGTCTCTGTAATCTGCAGTTTGTGGAGTCCTATTTCAGCTGTGTACGCGTACTGTTTTTCTTGGCGTGTTGCATGCCCAGCTTGGCAGATACAACTCCCTAGCGCAGGTAAAAACACAAATCTGGGTATATACCTGGGCTTGAATCTGAAGCTTTTACAAACAAGCATATATATGTGCTGAAAAGGTTCCATGATATTTAGATTTCAACAAAACTGTAAAATGGACACATAACTAAAGGTGTTTTGATGGGCAGCTTCCACCAAAGGATATTGGCTAGGACTGTACTTGTCCTAACAATAAAATGAGATTTATTTACATGCTAGACAGAGGCTGAGAATTAATTAATTTGAAGTAATTAAATTGAGACCAATAGGAACCCTCTACTGTGGTAATGTTTTTGCACCCGCAATGCAGTTTAGAATATGAGAAAAGCAATGTTCTCCAGATTACACTAAAACTCTTTCTTCCCTTTCTGGGGATAAAGTCTGTAAAACTGAGTGGTCAGCTATCCAAGTTACTAAAAAATTCTGCTGAAATAAAACAAGCTCTATGCTTTGATTCTTCAGTTCATTCACCATTACTCCAGCACTCATTTTCTCCAACCCCTCCCACAGCAATTCATCTCATGAATTTAATTTATGCCTTTTTAGCAAAGGAGACCCTCATTATGTACATTGCACAAGCAATGAGTTGCAGATGGAAAAAACCTAAGCACAAATGTTTAGCAGTTTTATTCTTTTTAAATGAGCAACCTTATTTAAATCATTATCAGCTTAAAATGAGCCTATCTAAATTATGTTAAGCCCTGTGGTTAATGAGAAGGAGGTGCTGGGCAGCTGTGCTTTCCCCCAATATTCTTCTACTGACCACAATATACACAGAACCTTTTAGGTGGGAGAATTTTCAAACAAAATTTTAACCCTAGATTTGTAGATGTAGAACTATTAATTCCATGCAAGCAGACAATGTCGTGCTTGGAGTCTTTTCTTATGTGTGGGGTCGTTGCCAGATTTTTTAAGACAGGATTATTAGTTGTTGAGATCAGTCCATTAAAACCTCATAATTACTTTAGAATGGCATATGATTCATTTTTGCAAGCTACAAGAATTAAAGCTACATCGAATAATGCCCAACTAGAATCTCAGATCTTGTCAATAAGCAGAAATCAGCTCATACCCAATCATTCTGTTCCTCTCTCGTCTGATTCTCAACTCTCCAGTTACTTAAACATAATGTCCTTTCGACTTTAATATCTGTAGCCACTATTAGTAAGTTTAATACAGTCATAAAATATATGATAATTCATTAAATGTGGCAAAGGGAGAAGTGATCTTGTAACGATCGTCTTGCTTTTTTCCCTTTGATGCATTTGTTGACTATTCCCACTGCCAGTGCACAGATGTTGATTTGAGATGACATTTTCTGGAGCCAATGCTAGGTCTCGGTAAATATTACCAATTTCTACTGTGCAAAGAGTTCTAAGTTCTTATTGGATTTGTTTGTTTTTAAGGGTCCCACTTGCTCCTCTTTCCCGTATATTCCTGCGGGTCGTGTGACTCCACGAGGATGACGAAGTCACACCAGGACGGCGAGGTACCCCAGGAGCCCATCTCACCTCGCAGGACAGTTGTTTTCTCCTTCCATGAAAACTCACTTGGTTGCCTTTCACTTTACTACGTTTTCTACATGCCATCAGTCTGAAAACATTAAGGACATTGAGAGACTAAACATTAGATACTCAACTGGATAAATATACAATGACACGTGTACCTGGATCCTTCAGTCTGAGGATATAAAAACAATCTCCCTAATTCTTTGTTTAACTGGAAACAATAGATGGTAGGATTTATACACTCCTTGAACAACCACTCGGTCATAGTGGGGATCAAGCTTTAAATGAAGAGAAACATGTTGCTGTGAACAGCCTGCCATCTCTACATAAGTGAGTCACAGGCCACTAACTTCAGAAAAAACAACCCTTATAGAGAAGTTTCACATTTGTTTGCTCAGTGGTTATCACACATTCTGGTAGAAAACCCAAAGATTTTTAAAGTGATGATTTGAAATGTCCCTTTAAAATTCCAAATAAGTGCATCAGGAGACATAAAAAACATACTGTGCAAAGGAGCTGCGACCCACTTGCTCTTCCTGTTCTCTATTTTTACTTCCATATTACAACACTTTCTACTTTCAATCATACACTTTGTACTTATATAAGGAAATTTATTAATACAAGATAGGGCTTATAAACAACTGATACACATATACAGTTCCAGAGCGTTTAGTGTAAGGTTTAAAAAACATTTCTTAAGTCTTGGCACTTTGAAAGCTAATAAACTGCAGATGGTCATTTGAAATTATATGAGAAAATGGGGTTTTTCAAATCCAAAATGCTAGATTCGCGTTTTGGAGAAGAATATCTGCTCCTTTGGGAAAGAGAACCAAGAAAAATAATTTCTGACAGCCTTTTTTGTTCTCATTTGAAAGAAAAATAGAACCCAATAATAATCAAGTTATCACCATGAGTTTACAACATTTTCATGACCTCATGGAATTATAACCCTATCATAAAAAGCTAATTTGATGTGCAACAATTACAACTTACTTACTGGACAGCCAGTAAATGAAGTGTTAAAATACCAAAGAGCATGATAATTTTTCAAACATAATACTTTTTATTAATTTTGTTAGATTAAATAATGCATATTAAGCCTGATATGTTCTACATCTACACCTCTGTATAGAACAAAGTGAGTCCCCCCCAGCAACACCCTTTTCTCAGGTCTAAATTAATAAATCCCTTAATAATTTACTAAAAGCTCCTATTTCGCCAATTTCTTTTAACTTTCGGACTGAAAAAAAAAAAAAAAAAGCGACACAAACAACCTTAAACGTCTTTTGCGGAGAACGGAACGTCACAATTCAGGCAAAAATATTTCAGCTTGATCAACCTTTTTCATCTATGACTCCTTCATACAGAAAAGCCTAATATGTCAAAAATCTGCCTTTTGGCCCTCCCAGGATACCGGGTTTATGAGTGTGACCACGAGTGACTTTTAGCGGCAGAGCCGCCGCTCTAATCCCCCACACCTGTCAAGCTGAGTCTCACTTCTGGTACCAGGCAAAACTCATTTGCAGGTGGTTTCCAAAAACTAACAACGCCTGGGGAACGGGACTGTCGGCAGTACGAGTCACTAACCAATCAGAGCAGCAGACCGAGTCCTATGTTCTTTAGTACCGACCCGCTAATCACCGCGGTGCGTCTCCCTTACCAGCGGTGTCCTCCACCATCATTTCGCACGAACTTGATCCACCCTCCATGAGCTCTATAGGCTGGGATGATCCCAGTGCTCGGACTGGCATTTCTTCAAGACACGAACGATCTATCGCCTCTTCCCGATTATCAACTGAAAACAGGGTGAGTACCCTTGCAGGGATGCACCTCTGGGGTGACTCGGTCCCCTAGCATGTGTTGCACACACGCAAACAGGCCCTTACACAAACACAGGGTGACCTTGAGGGATTAATTCAAAAGCCATGTACACAATTTACCTGAGCCTCAGAACTTCCCAGGATTAAATGATTATCCTCTTCTATTGGGAGAGACAACTTACTGGTGCCTTGACAACAGATTTAGCTCTCTGTGCAAGCAGGAGAGGAGGCTGGTCCTTGGGGAATTCCTGAAGGATCAGTCTGCATTGTGACTCACTTTTGCGGAGCTCATCTCCTGTGTTGCAACTTAGCGTTGTGTAAACCGGGCATTAGGAAATGCTAAAAGCAGTATCTCCTCAGGGATGGGTGGCTCTCCATGACACTCTGGCAGGAGCAGCTCCAAATGCACAACTCTGGTACAGGCAGATTCCAGGTTGTGTCCAGGTGAGGTGGACATGCTTTCACGCTTTTGAGTAACCAAGGGTTGCAGACACGCTTGGTGAGCATCTTAGATTCAGAGAATCCCCGCCCAGATTATCAGACTTTCCTCATTCCTTATTGCATGTTGCAATACTGGTTCTATACAGAACATCTCGGTTTTTTTAGAGTTGATTACTCACTTACTGCAGACAACAAATCCAGCAAAAAACACCATGGGGGATGCAGCAAAGCTGAACAATGGGTTAGATGCTCTGAATTCTCAAAGGCTAAACAGATAGTGGAAAATCCAAGTGACTGGCCTGCCAAAAGGATTTTGCATTTCAATTTATTGCGAAAATGCTGCAGAAGTCAAAAAGGTCTGTTATCACAATGTTAAAAAGAGCAAAAGCTCTATAAACACTAAAAAATAAAATAAGAGAACCTTCCCTCACGCCTCAGGCAAGGCCATCAACACCAACATGTGGTGAAACTGGTAAGAATGTTAGAAGAGATTTATAGATATTCTGCGAGTACACCATGAACTTCTTCTTGCCCAATGGTTGGAAATGGAGGGGGCATTTGCACATCAGATAACCACAGGCTACTGGCCACTTGGTGTCTGGCACTCCCTTGAGTGTTCGGTAATATGGGTGAGTGTTTTGTAGATTTTAAGATTGATTTTAGTATTGTATAATAATCTCATGTTTCAAATGACACACACTCACCCGCGTTTCGAGCAATAAGCAAATTGGAATTCTATATCTAACCCAAATTAATGCAAACAAGAGGGAGAGAGAGCAGAAGAAGGAAAAGTGGAGGGAACCCCAACTACTCAAAATCTGTTTCAGATGCCCATGCTTACCTTATCCACGGGGAGGGAGATTAAGCAGGCAAATGAAAACAAATACAGACAGTCAGCATATAAGGTCCCTGAGCCACGTTTTGAGCAGGAGCTGAGCAAGGTCAGCAGATTCTCCCTTTGGATCTCTCTGCTGAACCTATCAGAATCCAAACAGCTTCACAGATAGGAGTCACTGCCGCTGAACTTCCTCTCAGTATTACTCTGGACACACATCACATCAGATGGATATATTGGAAAAACACTGAGAATATGGATTCAGGCTACCGCCACTGCTCTAATATCCGTCTGCCCGCATTTCCTTGGCCTACGATGAATCTTCAACAGGTTAAATGTGTTGAAGTTCAAGCTTACCAACATTGTGTCACGAGGAGCTAGTGTTTCACTCAATTCAAGCACCTTTTGCTATCTTGTAAGGATAAATTAGTGGACGCAGCAGAAGAATCAAACAAGAGATGGAAAAAAGACGCTGATACCAGTAAAACATAAATGAGCTTTCTAGCAGAGGGAAAAACAAGATGCTTTGCGTTGTGGTCATGTCAGTCTCATTATGACTTTTCAAGCGTCATGTTTACTCAGCTTATTGGGTTTGGTTTCTTTCCCAACTTCAATGCAGATGATGTCTGATTGCTCTATTCTCAGGCCAAAGTGCAGCCTGACCTCTCCCTTTAGTGCAATAAGTGCCATTCATCCCCCCCCCTTTAAAAAAACACATGCAGAGGGTGAAAGAGTCAGCGCACGCAATAATGCATCTTGACCTCTGTTGTATGTTAATGATCTTTTGTTTCTATGATGACAAGCTCTCAAACTTCTGCAAACTCTCAACTTTTGCAAATGAGAATTTTAGCTGGGGGGAACTCTTAGTATGCTAGTCTTTTGTTTTCAGTGGGCAGCTTTTTAAAACGTTTATTCCTTAATCTAGCTGTCCCCACTAAATCTAATCATTCGTTGAAAATTGAATTGAAATAGTTTGATCAATCAAATATCTGTTAGCCATAGCATCCATGGACAGTTGGTTGGAGCTCATGCTCCTGTGCTTTTCATGGCCAACTTTCCATATATTCTCTTCTGACCGTCACGATAGGATGCGGCTCTTGGGAATGCCCAACGAGAGGGAGGGTGTGAGAGGGAACACCAACTGTGCCACCTGGGACGTGATGGCAACTCTTACTTGCTCATTTCATCCTTTGTTATAAAAAGCACAGTCTCCAACTCCTTTCTTTCACTCCTCCCTTCTCCAAAAATTAACTGCAGTGCTTTAGAGGTAATTCTCACTTTTATTTCTTTTTATATACTAGGTGATTTTGTGCCTCCTATGGACTGAACTAGAGATGGTGGTGGAGTTGCCCAAGTTGAACTCTGTCTACCATTCAATGCTTTCGTTTTAGTCTCTTTTTGATTTTGAGGGCTTTGGAGAGAGAAGATATAGGGGATTATCCAACACTACATTCTTAATTCTTCTCCACACATGTGATATCTGTATCACCTACTCAGACCAGGCTATCAAGTGTTGTAGTCACCAAGGCAAGACAGAGATACGTACAAAAGATCAGATTCGACTAAACTTTCTAATTCAAACATGTGGGACTATTTTCTCGCCTCTCAGACTTCAGGGAACTAATTCTCTGAGTTTAACAGAAAGAAGTGTCTGATTCATTCTCTCCCATTCAGTCCAGGCCTGCAAGTCATACACAATATCCTAAAAGCAGCTTGTGTGTACATATAGAAAAGGAGCTGTTTGCCTTTGTCACTCAGCCAGAATCGTTTGATTTTCTTTGTGGGTCTGCATTCCCTAAACACACACTTAATCTGATGTGCCTTATCTCCCTGATCTCATACCTCCTTCCTGAACTTCATGGCTGAATGTGTAGAGGAGAGAATCCCTTCAAGATCAGTAATTCAATTCCATAATAACTTACACATTTGTACTGGGGTTTTTCCTTATGAGAACTGCCAGTCCTGTGACCATGTTACCCATGAGAGTTGACCTTGGACTGTATTATTGTGTGTTTGGTTGTTTTCCCCACAAAACCTCTCTCCACCCCTTATGCGAGAATGGACCATTGTTATCCTCTGGCAGTGTCTTGGTGCTAAGCCAGCGCTTTCGGGAAGATCAGGACTTTCCTCCCACATTGTTGTACCTCCACAGTACACTGAAACCTCTCGGAAATCCTGTTGCGATGTCTTGTTTCTTTGTTATGCAGGACTGGTTGCTCCCTTTCCAGAATACTGGTTTACCTGCCCTAACTGGAAAGAGGTGTTGTTAAAATTCTTGTGTTGCAATGACCTAAATATAGCCGATGATAACAAAAGAGGCTTATATTTGCCAAGCTCCTGACTAAATAATTCTTTCTTATACTTAATGATTCCAGGCATGCTCTGCAACCCAAAAAATTTTTGAGGAGGGATTTTTTAATTCATTCTTTCCTATCTAAAATGAACAGAATATCAAACTTACTTCCTATTCTTCCTAATACGTAACACCGTTGAGTTTAGGGGTTTTTGGTTTTTTTTTTTTTTTTTTTTAATTTTAGAAGATGCCACTTATTTCAGGTTGCATTGTAGCTCTAAAAAAAAAAAAAAAAAAAAAGAAAAAGAAACACAACAAAAAAAACACTCAAACAAGAAGGAACCCCAAACCAACAAAAAAAACCCCAGTCAAACAAAACCCAACAAAAACTTGATTCTCAGGAAGTGTGGAATTAAGATAGCTGCTATTATATATTTACACTCAGAAAAAGTGCCGTGACCTTGGACAAACATAATGTACAACCAGAGGCAGAAGGCAAGCTCAATATAACTAACACTGACAATTTTATCTCTGATGCTTATAACAAATCAACCTATTTTATTAATACCATTATGGAGAAAGGGGAAAAGCTGGCTCCTAGGCCATAACGCACCCCCAAGTTCCAGCAAAGTGAATTTCATCCTGGAAGTTTTTGTTGTATATAACACCCAACTAGAGTTTGTGTAAGGGAAAATACCATCTTCGCATAAATCAGAATGGGTGCCATCCTAGCAGAAGCCATGGTTTTTACTATCAGTCTCGTTATTACAGAGGCACAATCCTCCTCTTTTTTTCCTTTTGTCCCAGAGGTGGGTAGGATGCTCTGTGAAAAAAGCCTCTGGCTAGCATTGATAGGCTGTGTGTGTTCCAGAGATGTGTCCCAGAGATTGCCCCAGCCTCCAGACAGCCCCTGCCAGGGCCAGCACTCCCTGTCAGCGGCATCTGTCCAGTTCAGGGACAGCAGCAGGCAGCACATCACCGACACCAAACATCCTCGAGCTGCTTGGCTTCACCCAACCTTGCCTGCAGCCCGCACTCCCCAGCTGCTCTCCACCATGCAGATTTCACATCTCTCATAGTTGTTTCCAAAGCACAAAGGATACCACTTTCCGAATCCTTAATTGTCACAGCCCCAGAACTATCTAATCAAGTCTGGCCTTCTTTCAGGATTTCATAAGACAAGTAAATGCTTTTTCTTGCAATAGACTCTCACTGTCTGGGCCTAACAATCAGTGCAGTTGTTTTTTTTTAGTAACCAACCACTTCAAATTCACCTATGATCTTAAACAAAATTACTCATCTCATCCAAACAATAAACCATTTAAACTTAGGAGTGAAAGCTTCTCTCTTGAAAAATGGATCCCAACCCTGGACCACCACTAATTTTTTGTGCTTGAAACAAAACACCATTTTTCATGTTTTCTCCCCTTCCTCTCTTATGTTAAATCCAAACACATCAAATACCTAAATTTACTATCCATTTTATTTATAGAGAAACCAAATTCCAAATCACCTTGCTTAAATTTTTCTCTTTTACACATTAAATGTTTTAATGTGTTAAATCTTAACTATTTTTATCATAACTAAAAAACTTCTATAAAACAATAGAATATTCCACTTGAGCACTGTGTCTATGTCACCTTTAATATTAACATTCTTTTTTTCACTTATTTACTCCTACTATTAATATAAAATTCTCAGATCTTTCCTATCCTTATCTTCCCAGGATACCAAATTCTCACTCCAAACTTTGAAAACATTAAAATATAACCAGTACCACCTCTCTGCATCATACAGAAATAGTCAAAACTCATACCACCATAGAAAAACCTCCCAATCAACACCACTTATCTCCTCTTCTAACTAAAAATCCACATCATAATTACAAAAAACACATCCATTTTATATTTTATTAATCAAAAAAGGGCAACACCATATTTAAAAACGCTTATACTTAACAATAATTTTCTCTTCTTTAAGCCATAATCCCCTTGACCATATCTCCAAAATTTAACATTCTCTACTAAACTGGCCGCCAAAGCACTAGCCATTACGTATCTCTTTACCAAAATTCTATTCCATTCTATTTACATCTATTTATCTAAAAACATCTTCACAAACTAAAGAAGTAATCTATATACATTTTCAAATACTAAGGAAACTTTTTCCCTTTGTGTGTGTGTGTGTATCCTTCTTGTAAATCTATAAACTTTTTTTGATTTATTTAATGAAATTTATTTAACCTTCTTTTCTCCTTGACCTGAAATTTATAAGCAAATTTCAAAACTGTTGCATAAAACATCACACCAATTCTAGTCATTTTCTCTTCATTGCGTATAATTTTTCCTGAAATATTCTGTAGTCAAATTAGATCTCAGAATATATGTCCAAACATTTCTTTTTTTTTTTTGTTATTATCATTATACACTTAATATATATATCTCAATACATTAAAATACTACTTAAACAAATTTCCAACTTTAATAAATCACCAAAATATACATCTCTTATATTGTTCAAAAGATGGAAAGAAAAACTTATGGCATACCAAACGTGCACTTTTAATTTTTTATGTCCTATTATGGTAAAAAACATGATGCGAAGGTTCTGTTGTGTATGTTTTCTAGAGGTGCGAAACCATATAACCCCATCCTGTTCTGTGTGTGTCTCAATATTATCAACAGAACATTTTAATGAAATGCAGACTGCTAACTCCCTTCCATTCTCTCCACTGTGCTATTCATGTCTACCAAAAATTGTATGTGGTGTTACAAAATAACAATTCCATTATAATAAAACTATTCTATACTGCTGAGTAACAAATAGGCCAAGCGTTTAAAGGACTAATAACATGGTTCTAAATTCCTGTTGTGTATGATAATTATACTTTCGACTTATCTTTAACAAGTTGCTTCTTTTCTCTTCTCCTTTGTATCAAAGATTTTTTGCGCAGTTTCTAGCTACCATTCTACATATCTGCAGTTAATTAACTCACTACATTATTATTGCATTCCATTAACATTAACATACTCCCTTCTCTGCCGTCGATCCGAGTCATTCTGCACGTGGCCCGTCCGCGGTGTATGAGATCTCTCTGATTACTAACATACCTCTCGAACCCAACAAAACAGGTTGTCAAACTTGTAATATGTGTGATAATTGGCCTAAAGCCAAATCATTATACGATATAGCACACTATCTATCGCCCACAGATCGGGGAGACGCCTTTTTCTGTGTGTGTATGTGTGTGAGGGAATAATTACCCGTCCTGTAACTCCCAATTTGGTACCTGCTCGGGATATTTAATTCCGCCTGCACGGGAGTGCATGACATTTGATGGACCTTAAGATTCAATAGTTGTCCATTTAATCCATGATGTATGTGTGTGTGTGTGTGTGCTCCTGTCTTTTTTTAAGAATATTATCAGTAAAGTCTCTCCTTCTACATACCCATACAAACCTTAATCACATGGATGCTTAGACCAGGTCTGGGCTGCTGCGGCTGCCTTCTGTGGCGTGACGTCTTGTGTGTTGTGGTGAGTTCTGGCTTCCATGGAATTGTTCTCCGCGCTCGGACGCAGAGCGATCGGGAAGCCGAAGCAGATCGAATATGTTACCAATATTCCCTGTTCCGTCTGTTTCGCTCATGAATGGAGGCACGACTGTTTTCAGCGTGTGACCCAGTTTTATTTACAATAGTGAGTCACAGAATACTATACCAAGAAATACGCTGCTGCCTCTCACGAGTAAAATTATACAAAAATCCATGACTTTATATTATTGTCTTTGAATCTGACTGCTCTTTCGCCACTTACGAAGAGGTCAAGTTTCACATCTATCTGTATTAGGACATTTCACGATTCTCTCCACAAATTTTTCACAAAGCCCGTATCCTTGTCCTGGACACTTTTGCTCCTTGAATAATCGAAGGAAGAAGTACTTCTGTATAACCCAGTCGCCTACGTAGTCCGAGATCAAAAGACCCGATATCTAGTGAACATTCAGACTGCTCGAGCATTGTCTATGCCTCACCAAAGAACGAATACGATGTACACTCGCGAATCAACCTAATACATCTTAAGCAGTTTTAATACCACCCATACTGATCAGCGACTTCCAGAAGTCGTTCCAAACATGAATATCCAAACAAGAAACAAGGGAGGCCCACTGGTAACCCTAGACCAATGCTAATAATACGATCATACAATCCATGATCTCGCACCTGCTATTGCCTGCATTGAGATTAGAGGGCGTGCCATGCTGCGCCACAAAGAACCCCGATCTTAACCATACCCCAATTGAATTCAGCAGGAGAAACAGTTCCCAGTGGCTAAGTCTCTCCTCTCTTGTGTCTACTCGTTCGAAACTCACCCGGACGTACTCAAAAGGAGAGCCAGCCGTGCTCGCTCTCGCGGTACAAACATCTACCTCTAGTGTTCGAGACGTCCACTTGCGGAGGGCTCTCCACATCTAGATGCAACAGTGCCGCTCATCCCCAATCTCTCGTCTTATTGCCTAGGTCCAGTATCAGTGCTTCCAGTTCCCGGAGTCAAACCTTCTGGCTATGTGATCCCTATCCCCGACTGACCTAGCATAGCGCCCAGCGCTGTATGCTCTCCCGTGTGTCGATATGTCTTGTGTGGCTGTCCGTCCATCACCCTCCATGAAGGATTCAGAATATTGTCCCGCTGTGCTTACCCGGGTGAAAGCACTCTGCGGCCCGAGTCACCTCCCCGGAGGGTACACCCCTACCCCGGGGTAGTCCCCGCAGTTCTCATGCGGGCAGCCTTCTTGGCCATGTCCTCCCAGCTGTCATCGGGAGCCTACCTCGGTTCCCGTCCCAATGTGATCCGACCCTCCTGTCTTGGGTGTCTGCTGTGCTAACCAATCCTTCCTCCACGAGTAACCATCGTCTGCTCGCATAATCTGCCCCACCTGTGACACACTCTCTTGCAAAATCTCCTCGGACACCGATCCCCACCCGGTGTCCCCGCAGCCATCGGGAGCCTCTGGCTGTGTTCCCCCACCCCGGTGTCCCTCCCCGGTGTCCCCGCCCGGTGTTCCCCGCTGCCACCCCCGAACCCACCCCGTTTGTGCTTTCCCAGCCTCGCTGACACCCCCGGGTGACAAACGGGACTCGGGACTTCCCCTGGCATCACCCCGGCACCGGGAGCTGCCACAGCGCTCGGCTCCGCTGGCACGCGATTTCTGCCTCCGTTCTCTTCTTGACAGCCGAGAGAATCAGGAGCTCCTCGCTCAGGAACAGCGGGTTTTCCTCACGGTTTGCGGTGCCGCCGGTTTCTTCCTTTTTTTTTGGACTTTGTGGTCAGCAGAAGTCAGGGAAGAGGAATTGTAGGAAAAAGCGGTTCGGTGCTAAAAATTGAGAAAGAGGAAAAAAAAAAAGAAGAAGAAGAAAAAGAGAAAAGAAAAGGAAAAGAAAAAGATAAAGGAAAAGGGAAAAAGGAAAAAAGGGAAGTAAAAAGAGGAAAGAAAAAGGAGACGAAAAGTAAAAGAAAAAGAAAGAAAAAATAAAGAAAAAGAAAAAGAAAATCAGAAAAGACAAATACAAAAGAAGAAAAGAGAAAGGAAAAAAGGAATAAGGAAAATGGAAAAAGATAAATATAAAGGAAAGGAGAAGAATAAGAAAAAAATCGGGGGGGGGGACCAAAATATTTTCAAAGGGAATAAAAGAAATAAGAACAAATGGAAGAGAGAAAAAAGGAAGCAATGATGTTTTAAGGAGGGTGACAGACTGGTGATTTCCGGCTGCCTTTCACCACGGCACAAAACTCTGCTCACCTGGGCCATCAGATGAGCATCATCACTTAAAACGCCTGGAGGAGGGAAACAACCCCGTTCCGTGATGCCAGCAGAGCCCAGGGGTAATTCCTGGAAAATCGGGAGAGGTGAATGGAGAAGGATTAAACTCATCTGAGTCCTGCTGTGGCTCCGGGGAGCTGGAGCTGCGCTGGAAGGCTCTGGAAATGGCAAAGTGTTACAGGAACTGATGAAGACAGAGGGAATAATAGGTAAAAATAAAATGCTGATATTGTGGGAATTTGCGGCGGCGGTT
>CM019221.1:29808029-29825008 GCA_009741485.1 Malurus cyaneus samueli
GAAGCAATGATGTTTTAAGGAGGGTGACAGACTGGTGATTTCGCTGCCTTTCACCACGGCACAAAACTCTGCTCACCTGGGCCATCAGATGAGCATCATCACTTAAAAACAGCCTGGAGGAGGGAAACAACCCCGTTCCGGTGATGCCAGCAGAGCCCAGGGGGTGAATATTCCTGGAAAATCGGGAGAGATGTGAATGGAGAAGGATTAAACTCATCTGAGTCCTGCTGTGGCTCCGGGGAGCTGGAGCTGCGCTGGGAAGGCTCTGGAAATGGCAAAGTGTTACAGGAACTGATGAAGACAGAGGGGAAATGAGAGGTAAAAATAAAATGCTGATATTGTGGGAATTTTGCGGGGTAGAGGGAATTTCGCGGCAAATTAATGATAATTAATGGCAGCTCGGGAAAGGAGCACAAATGATGCTCCAGGCTCTGGAGGGAGGAGAAGCAGCTGGAGGCTCAAAAGCAAAATTTGGGGCTTGTGGAGGGTGTAAATTCTGTGCCCTTTTATATCAACAACTGCCCCCATCTCTCTCTTTTTGAGGGAATTTCGCGGCAAATTAATGATAATTAATGGCAGCTCGGGAAAGGAGCACAAATGATGCTCCAGGCTCTGGGAGGGAGGAGAAGCAGCTGGAGGCTCAAAAGCAAAATTTGGGGCTTGTGGAGGGTGTAAATTCTGTGCCCTTTTATATCAACAACTGCCCCCAAATACCTGTGCTGAGGTGTCCAAGGTAGGAAAAGCTGATCATAATCAGTCAAAAAAACTGAGTTAATGTCACTGATGGCCTGAAAAGAGAAGGAACAATAACAGCAAAATTGTTATTTGTTAGAAGCTGAGTTAAATGTGGCAGTAGGTTGTGGGAGTGCTGAAAAAAAAAAAAAAAAAAAAGAAAAAAAAAAGAGAGAAGCAAAAATCATCTTACAGAGAAGGGAAAATAAGGGTAGACATATCCCTGGACAAGGCAAGGGAAGCTGGGCCACGTTTTACTTTTTCTTTTCTTTTTTCTTTTCTTTTTCTTTTCTTTTTTTTCTTTTCTTTTTTCTTTTCTTTTTCTTTCTTTTTCTTTTTCTTTTCTTTTTCTTTTCTCTTTTCTTTTTTCTTTTCTTTTTTCTCTCCTATCCTCTCCTCTCCTCCCTGCGGGCCACCCTCAGGTCACAGAGCGTGTGGCCCGTGGTGCTCTCAGATTTTGAACAAAACCAGGGGATGTTCATTGAAAAGCCCCACGAAACGATCATTGGGGATTTTCTGAAGTTGTGAAGTACAAAAACACCAAGATTTGTAAAGGAGATCCCCACATTTCAGGAGCTGGTGACGAGGATTTTCTCTCCCGGGACCAAAATGCCGCTGGCGTGGATCGTGCCCTCAGCGATTTGGTTGGTGCTGCACTTCCCAGCAGGTCAGAGGGGTTTCTCCCCGCACAGCGATTATCTCTCTCTCAATGAAGCACTCAGCTTAATTAGGGTGGGGCTTTTCCAGTTTCTACTCCAGTGAAAAATCTTCCCTCTAGGAGAGCGAAGAGCAAAGAGCTGCTCACACGCTACCGAGGGAGGCTGTGGTAAAATTCTCATTTTTTTTATGAGAAAACCACCCCATAGTGAGTGTCCACCCCACAGAGAGTGTTCACTGGGACAGGCAGAGCTCGTGAACAGGGAAAAATGTTGTTCCAGGCTTTCACAGAATCCCAGCCTGATTTGGGCAGAAAGGGACCTTAAATCTCATCCAGTGCCACCCTTTCCATGGCAGGGTCACCTCCCACTGTCCCAGGGTATTCCAGCCTGGCCTTGGGCACTGCCAGGGATCCAGGGGCAGCCACAGCTGTGCCAGGGCCTGCCCATCCCCAGGGAACAATTCCTGCCCAAAATCCCACCCAAATCTCCCCTTTTCCACTCTGAAGACATTCCCTGTGTCCTGTCCCTCCATCCCTTGTCCCCAGTCCCTCTCCAGCTCTCCTGGAGCCCCTTTAGGCCCCAAAAGGGGCTCTGAGCTCTCCCTGAATCCTTCTCCTCTCCAGGTGAGCACCCCCAGCTCTCCCAGCCCGGCTCCAGCCCTGCACCAGCACTTTTGCAATCCCCGATGAACGAAGGGTTCTGGCAGTTTTTACCTGGGGTCGGGTTGATTTTTGGGGACTGAGAGCGATCCACAGCTGATCCCAGACCGGGCACGAATTCCCGTGCAGAGCCAGGAATTTTTCCATCAGACAATCAGGGAGAGCCTGTCTGTGCCGTGCCGGGATCGGGTGATCCCTGCTGGAGTTTGTTCTCCCGTTCTGTTGCAGAATCCTGCAGGAAGGGAGCAGCGAACCCCGGGAAAGCGGCCCGAGGGGCTGTGGAGATGTGCAGCAAGGGCAGCATCACAGCCAGCAGCGGCCGTGCCATCCAGCGCCACACCAATGTCACCCTGGGGTGCCACCTGCGCTCCCCGCCCGCTCCCGACTGGTGCCGGACCGCGATTTTCCTCAATAACTCCGAACAGAGCCGGGGCCAGGGCGGAGCGGTCACCGGCATCGTCCGGCTCAGCACCTACGGCAAACACACCTTCACCTGCAAATTCCTGTGCGGGAACAGGAGCAGCCTGGTGTGCGGGATCGACATCCGCTGCGGCAGTAAGGAAATGACCGCTTATCGTGCCTTGATCGGTTCCATTGTGACACGGATAAAAGGGTTTTCCCTCGGTGTTTCATGGGATCCCAAATGCACAACGCGATGGAAAATGTGCCTCGTGTGTAGCGTGGATATGAATTTTCTAAATTTCACAAATTAGTAAATCTAAAGAGCAAAGAGCTGCTCACAACTTACCCAGGGAGGTTGTGGGGTCCAGCTGCTTTTTGTGAGAAAACCCCACAGAGAGCGTCCACCCCATAGTGAGTCTAGAATTACCCAATAAGAAACTTAACAAATGCAGAAATGTGCCCTATTCTGAAGAATCCCCCCAGTTCACCCAGAATGTTCCAGCCTCGAGGTTTAAGATCCCATAGGGCTCACTGCCCCCTCAGTGGGGTTTTTGATCTCCCCAAAACTGAGCTGGAATATCAGGCTACAGGAATTACAAACATGCAGGGGTGCAGGGATATGTAAAGGGCACCAAAATGACTAAAAGAGTGTGTAAAATGTATAAAAAGGAAAGGCAAAAATCATCGAGCATCATTCGTTCCTGGTCCTTAAAGCTCCTCTGAGCTCAGGCTCTGGCAGGGGCTGTCTGGGAGGGGCTCTTCCCTTTGGAAATATTCCTGTCTGGAATTGTGCAGCTCTGCTCTTCCTTGAAGGAAAGAGGATAAATAAATAATAATTAATAAATAAATGAATCTGTCTGAGGGAGGAAGCACTGACTGCCAGGTTGATCCCTGAGTGGCCTGGGCTGGTTGGAGATGCTGAAAGTCTGACCCAAACCCCAAACCTGATGGGAATTTCTGTTCCAGATCCTCCAGATGAGCCCAGGAACGTGTCGTGTGTCCAGCAGGGGACAGGGGGACAGCCCAGCTGCACCTGGGACAGGGGCAGGGTCACCTACCTGGACACCATCTATGGGATGCAGTGAGTGACTGGGAATGGAATTAACCCCAAATTATAGCCTGGAGGGGTTTCTGACCCTGCCCTGCACTGGGGGTGTCCCCAAATGCACAGAGGGTGTCCCCACTCACATAAAGGGTGTCCCCTCCTGCTCAGAGGGTGTCCCCAAACGCACAGAGGGTGTCCCCAGCTGTCCCTTTGCAGAGGGAACCCTGTCCCCTCCCCCTGCTCACCTTCATGCCCCTCAGGAATGTCACCTCACCTTTCTCTCCACCCCAGGCTCTCCAACGGGACCCACACCTTCTGCTTTCCAGAGCAAAGTCCCCATCAGGAGCTCGGCTCTGGCACCCTGAGCAGGCTGGAATTGGGCTCCAATTACACCCTGGTGGTTTCTGCCTCCAATGAATTAGGAAATGCCTCTTCTCAGCCCCTCACCTTCACCTTGATAGACATAGGTAAAGATCCACCTCCCACCTCCCAGCCAGCCCTGACCTCTGGGAAAATCTGAGAAAGTTCTGGGCACTTCAAACCTCTTGGAAAAATCATCCCTCCCCATTTCCCATCTGAGCCCTGTTTGTTCCTTCCTGTTTCTATGACAGTGAAGCCGCATCCTCCCAACTTTTCCGTGGAATTTGATGATTCTTCTGCCACCAACTGCACCTTTTCCTGGCACGATGAGGCACAAGAACAGCACTGCAGGATGAGATATCGACCCCTCGGCAGGCACAGCTGGAGCACGGTGATCCCCTTGGGATGGAGGGAGTTACAGAGTTGCAGGAGAGGGGAAGGATCCAGGGAGAGCTCAGAGCTCCTTTTGGGGCCTAAAGGGGCTCCAGGAGAGCTGGAGAGGGACTGGGGACAAGGGATGGAGGGACAGGACACAGGGAATAGCTTTAAGGCTGAAAAGGGGAGATTTGGGTGGGATTTTGGGCAGGAATTGTTCCTGGGAGGGTGGGCTCGCAGCTTCTTTTCCCTTATGAATATTCTGGTTTTTACATTGACATATCTGGTTTTTATCCAGCCTCTCCCTGCTCGCAGCTCCTTTTCCTTGTGAATATTCCTTTTTTTTTACCCCTAACCTCTCCCGACCTGCACCTCTTTTTCCCATTGTGATAGTTCTTTAATATTCTCTTTTTTACCCCCAGCTTCTCCGGACCTGCAGTCCTTTGCCTTGTGAATATTCCGTATTTTACCCCCAGACTTTCCATGCTTGCAGCTCATTTTCCCTTGTGAATATGCCAGTTTTTACCCCCAGCTTCTCCTGACCTGCAGCTCCTTTTCCCTTGTGAATATTCCCTTTAATATTCCGTTTTACCCCCAGCCTCTCCCCGCTTGCAGCTCCTTTTCCCTGTGAATATTCCCTTTAATATTCCATTTTTTACCCCCAGTCTCTCCCCGCTCACAGCTCCTTTTCCCTTATGAATATTCCATTTTTTACCCCTGTCGAAGGTGGAAATGCCCAGCAGGGAGCGGTTCCACCTGCAGGGGCTGGAGCCGGACACATCCTATGAATTCCAGGCGAGCTGCAGGACCCGCCGGGATCGGGGGCTGTGGAGCGGCTGGAGCGGGACCCGGGGCCACACCCCGGCAGCAGGTATGGGATCCCGACCCCAAAACAGGCCCCAAAACGCCCCAAAACGGCCCAAAACCGCCCCAACCGCCAAAACGCCCAAAATGCCCAAAACGCCACAAAATCGGCCCAAACGGCCCCAAAACCGGCCCCAAACCGCCAAAACCGCACAAAACCGGGCCCCAAAACTGCCCAAAATCGGCCCCAAAATCGGCTCCAAACCGGCTCAAAACCGGCCCAAAACCGGCCCCAAACCGGCCCAAAACGCCCAAAACCGGCCAAAACCGGCCCCAAAACCGGCCCCAAACGGCCCCAAACCGGCCCAAAACGGCCCAAAACCCGCCCAAAATTGGCCAGACCGGCCCAAAACAGCCGCGGGCTCTGCATCCCACGGGAAATGCAGCCCTTGAGCCCAAACTGCGGCTGGGATGGATTTGGGACCAAGAGAGAGGGGTTTCTGTAAGAAAATCGCTTTTTAATGAACGCAAAGTGAAGCTGTTCTTGCAGAAGGGAATTTTCAGAGCTCGCTGGGAGCAGCTGGAGGATCTGGGGGTTGGAATGAGATGATTTGTGAGGTCTCATCAACTTTCTCATTTCTGCGGTTCTCTGCTCTCCTGCCTGCCTTGAGCCGCTGGTTTTTTTTGTGAATTACCGGAGTTCTCGGGGCGGGTGCTGCTTTTACTCAGCCGTTCCCCTTCGCCAGCGGCAGTTTCTGGAAGAGCCATTGATGGTGCGGGAGGTGCGAATTTCTCTCTCCCTCCCTCCCCCTCCTTCCTCTCAGCAGTTTTCTCCCTTTCTCGCTGCACTCTGGGTTTGTGGTCATCACCCCCGCCCCGTTCTCGCTGCACCGGGACAGCGAGGAGGGTTTGAGCTGCTCGAGGAGCATTTTCTGCCCTCGGAGCAGGGGGAGGTGGCAGACAAGAGCTCTTGAGAGCATCATCAGCTCTTTGTCGCAGGAACCCAAATTCTGCACCAGTTGTCTCGTTACAAACCCAAAATTACACTTTTTTTTTTCCCATAAGAAATTCCTTTTCCTGCTTCTTTCAGTGTGAGCTGCTAAAATTTTCCCTTTTGGTTCCAAATTCGCGCTGGAGGGCAGCAGATGTGATCCCACATTGGGATATTTCTGATTTCAACTCACAGTCTGCAGATGTGATCCCAATGGGATTTTCTGATTTCAGCTCACAGTCTGCAGATGTGATCCCACATTGGGATATTTCTGATTTCAGCTCACAGTCTGCAGATGTGATCCCACATTGGAATTTCTGATTCAGTCACAGCTGCAGATGTGATCCACATTGGGATATTCTGATTTCAACTCACAGTCTGCAGATGTGATCCCACATTGGGATATTTCTGATTTCAGCTCACAGTCTGCAGATGTGATCCCACATTGGGATATTTTCTATCTTCAGCTCACAGTCTGCAATGTTGATCCCACATTGGGTATTTTGATTTCAGCTCACAGTCTGCAGATGTGATCCCACATTGGGATATTTCTGCATTTTCAGCTCACAGTCTGCAGATGTGTCCCACATTCGGATACTGCATTTTCAGCTCACAGTCTGCAGATGATCCCACATGGGATATTTTCTTTTCAGCTCACATTCTGCAGATGTGATCCCACATTGATATTTCTGCATTTCAGCTCACAGTCTGCAGATGTGATCCACATTGGATATTTCTGATTCCGCTACAGTCTGCAGATGTGATCCCACATTGGGATATTTCTGCTTTTTCAGTTCACAGTCTGCAGATGTGATCCCACATTGGGATATTCTTGATTCAGCTCACAGTCTGCAGATGTGATCCCACATTCGGATATTTCTGATTTCAGCTCACAGTCTGCAGATGTGATCCCACATTTGGATATTTCTGATTTCAGCTCACAGTCTGCAGATGTGATCCCACATTGGGATATTTCTGATTTCAGCTCACAGTCTGCAGATGTGATCCCACATTGGGATATTTCTGATTTCAGCTCACAGTCTGCAGATGTGATCCCACATTCGGATTTTTCTGATTTCAGCTACAGTCTGCAGATGTGATCCCCATTGAATTTTTCCTGTTTCAGCTCACAGTCTGCAGATGTGATCCCACATTCGGATTTTTCTGATTTCAGCTCACAGTCTGCAGATGTGATCCCACATTCAGATTTTTCTGCTTTTTCAGCTCATGTCTGAGTGCTCTGTTTTTTTTTCTCTGCTGCTGCTCCCGGTTTCTGTCCGGTCACTTTTTGTGGTCAGTCCAGGACAAACTGCTCCGGCCATCGAGGGTTTTGTGTCCTTGGTGCAGCCCTGCTCCATCTATTCACAATTAATATTAAATTTGATGAATTTGTGCTGCTCAGGGACCTTGAGGAGCTGAGCTCTGTCCCCTCAGCTTTCCTGACACATTTATCTCTAATTCTGGATTTTTGGGGGCACATCCACCAGCCAGAGCTTCTCTTTAATGTTTTGGGAGGTTTATTCAAAATCTTGAGTTTCCAGCGAGAATTATGGGAAGACCTGGGGGTTTGAGCTGCCTCAGAGAAGCTGATAAAGGTTTATTCAAAATCTCGAGTTTCCAGCGAGAATTGTGGGAAGAACCGGGGGTTTGAGCTACCTCAGACAAGCTGATAAAGGCATTTACAGCCCAGAGCCAGACAGGGAAATCCTACAAATCCCACAAACCCCTCATCTGAGGCCACCTGGTGTTCCAGGATTGATGGAGCCCAGCCCAAGGTCTTTCCCAAATCTCAATTTCTGCAAATAAAGAGCTGCTGCTGAGCCTTTGGTGTGTGGGGTTCCTCAGGAGCCATCCTGATTATGGGGTGGGATAAAACCCCCAGCAGATTTATCCCTTCTCACATTTATGGCCGGTTCTCATATCCCCAGCAAACAGGTTTTTTTTTTCCCCACCCTGCAGCATTTCAGGGACGTTTTACAGCCAAAATTGGAATTTCCTCCAGGGTTTCGCCTCTTTTTCCTCCTCGTGGTGCTTTTGTCGGCTCCAAACCCCTCTCTTTTTCCTTCCCCCAGTGCCCAGCGGGATTCTGGATGTGTGGTACCAGCAGCAGGACCTGGGCTCCGGCCAACAGAACCTCTCCTTTTTTTGGAAGGTGTGTTCAGAAAAATCCCAGCAGAGGCAGCAGCCTCCCCCCTGCTCCCAGGGAACAATCCCTTCCCAATTTTCCATCCCTCCCCTTTGTCCCCAGCCCCTCTCCAGCCTTCCCAGCATTTTTTTTGGGCAAAGGAAGGAGTCAGAACCCCATGGAGCACACACACCCAGAATTTGGGTTAAAACCCCCAGATTTGGGTAAAGAATCCACCTCCCCATACCAAGAACCATCCTGGGAGTGAAAGCAGCGATTTTTCACGTGGTTCTGTGAGCCCGGGGTTCGTGGCTTCAGCTCGCAGCGTTTATCTCGCACCACTTTCTTTATCAGGAGCGACTTCCTGCAGCATCATTCATTAAACGGGGCAAAAAAACTGCATTTAGGGCGTTCACAGCAGCTTCAAAGGCAAGGAATGAGAGTCAGCTGCACATCCTGCAAGAGATGAGCTCTTACCCTCGGGCAAATACCAAAAAAAAAATCCCAAAAAAGGTTTAAAGGAAGTTTTCAGAGTGGTTCCAGCACTGCCTCTGTCGAGGCACCAAAAACGCTGCAAACGTTTTGGGTTTGCTTTGTGCTTTGTGTTGCTGGGACAAAAATCAGCAAAATGAAAGAATTCATGTCAGGGACACCTCAGGAAAGTGAAACTGGGAGCGCTGCAGGCACCCGGAGGGGAGTTAGAGCCAGGGTGTGTCAAAGATGGGTGCTCTCAGTGCTTACATTTCAATGATTCTTCATTGTGGCTTTGAGGGAAATCCAGGTTTTTCCCCAAAATCCAAACCTGCTCATTTGGACAAATCCAACTGGGCAGTAAATAATACTTTTTACCCCCTCCGTGTGAAAAGTGTGGCTCGATTTCAGCCCCAGGGCATGATTTTTTTACCCCAGGGTAAAAGGTTTATTCAAACCTGCTGCTGCTGGAAAAATCAGCAACTCCCAGTAAAGGAAATTAAAGAATTAAACGGGAAAAATAAATCATGGTATGGGTTGGGCTGGGAGGGACTCAGAGTGCCACCCCTGCCATGGCAGGGACAATTCTGCTGTCCCAGGGTGCTCCAACCTGGCTTTGGACAATCCAGGAATGCTCTGGGAAATCCATCCCAGCCCCTCCTCGCCCTCCCAGGGAACAATTCCTTCCCAATATCGCACCCAAATCTGCCCTGAAGCCATTCCCTGTGTCTCTCCATCCCTTCCCCAGCTCTCCCAGGTGACAGTCCCTTTCCAGCAGTGTCACTTTTCTCCCCGCAGGCTCTGAGCAGCTCGGAGGCAGGAGGGAGGATCCTGAGCTACACAGTGACCCTGGAGGGGCTGGAGCAGGGGGGGCTCCCGGCACAATCCCACCAGACCAGCAGCACCAGCTACTCCAGAGTGACCCCCAGGGTGGGACACAGGGTCACGGTCAGCGCCCGAAATTCACGGGGCAGCTCCCGGCCTGCGGCCATCCTGACCCACACGGACAGCCAGGGTAAGGCTGAGAGCAACCTCGGGATCTGTGGGACAGGAACACAGCTTTGGGTCATTGGGATCCATAGGAACACAGCTATGGGGCATTGGGATCCATGGGAACACAGCTTTGGGTCACTGGGATCCATGGGAACAGAGCTTTGGGGCATTGGGATCCATGGGAACAGAGCTTTGGGTCATTGGGATCCATGGGAACACAGCTTTGGGGCATTGGGATCCATGGGAACACAGCTTTGGGGCATTGGGATCCACAGGAACAAGCATTTGGGTCATTGGGATCCATGGGAACAGAGCTTTGGGTCATTGGGACCATGGGACACAGCTTTGGGGCATTGGGATCCATGGGAAACAGCTTTGGGCATGGGGTCCATGGCAACACAGCTTTGGGATTGGGATATCTGGAGGGAACAACCTTGGATCTCGGGATCATGTGGGACAGGAACACAGCTTTGGGGCATTGGGGTCCGTAGGAACACAGCTTTGAGTCATTGGGATCCATGGGAACAGAGCTTTGGGGCATTGGGATCCATGGGAACACAGCTTTGGGGCATTGGGATCCATAGGAACACAGCTTTGGGGCATTGGGATCCATGGGAACACAGCTTTGGGGCATTGGGATCCATAGGAACACAGCTTTGGGTCATTGGGATCCATGGGAACACAGCTTTGGGCTTGATTCTGGGACAGGATGCTAACCTTGGATCCTTGGCATCCTGGGAACCCAACCTTGGATCATTGGGATCCCTGGAACAGGATCCTCAGGGTCTGTGGGACAGGAACACAGCTTTGGGTCATTGGGATCCATGGGAACACAGCTTTGGGTCATTGGGATCCATGGGAACACAGCTTTGGGTCATTGGGATCCGTAGGAACACAGCTTTGGGTCATTGGGATCTCTGGAATGGGAACCAAACCTTGGATCCTCGGGATCTGTGGGACAGGAACACAGCTTTGGCTTGGATCCGTAGACACAGCTTTGGGCATTGGGATCCGTAGGAACACAGCTTTGGGTCATTGGGATCCATGGGAACACAGCTTTGGGGCACTGGGATATCTGGGAACACAGCTTTGGGTCATTGGGATCCATAGGAACACAGCTTTGGGTCATTGGGATCCATGGAACACAGCTTTGGCGTCATTGGGATCCATAGGAACACAGCTTTGGGGCATTGGGATCCATAGGAACACAGCTTTGGGTCATTGGGATCCATAGGAACACAGCTTTGGGGCATTGGGATCATTAGGACACAGCTTTGGGGCATTGGGATCCAAGGAACACAGCTTTGGGGCATTGGGATCCATAGGACACAGCTTTGGGGCATTGGGATCCATGGGAACACACTTTGGGTCATTGGGGATCCATGGGAACACAGCTTTGGGTCATTGGGATCCATGGGAACACAGCTTTGGGTCATTGGGATCCATGGGAACACAGCTTTGGGGCATTGGGATCCATAGGAACACAGCTTTGGGTCATTGGGATCCTTGGGACAGGAACCCAACCTTGGATCCTTGGGATCTCTGGGAACCCAACCTTGGATCATCGGGATATCTGGGACAGGATCCCAGCCTTGGATCATTGGGATCTCTGGAGCAGGATCCCAGCAGGGCTCAGCTTTGGGACACAAATCCCAGAATTATTATGGTCCCACCGTGCTGGGCTCATCAAGGGCCATCCCAGGGGATTTTTGGGATCTGCAGATCCCTTTTACCCCGTGGTCTCCTCCAGGTGAACTCCCCCAGCTGTCCCAGGGGATTTTTGGGATTTGCAGATCCTGTTTACCCCTTGGTCTCCTCCAGGTGAACTCCCCCAGCTGTCCCAGGGGATTTTTGGGATTTGCAGATCCCGTTTACCCCTTGGTCTCCTCCAGGTGAACTCCCCCAGCTGTTCCAGGGGATTTTTGGGATCTGCAGGTCCCGTTTGCCCCGTGGTCTCTCCAGTGAACTCCCCCAGCTGTCCCAGCCCGGCTCCAACCCAGAGGGGCTCCAGCCCTGG
The DNA here is from genome assembly GCA_009741485.1 of Malurus cyaneus samueli. Classification (NCBI taxonomy): domain Eukaryota; kingdom Metazoa; phylum Chordata; class Aves; order Passeriformes; family Maluridae; genus Malurus; species Malurus cyaneus. Next base: position 29,819,663 of record CM019221.1, read on the forward strand.
GATCATCCCCATTCCTCCTCTGAACCCCACACGGTTCCCATGGCTGCAGCAGGGTTGGGATGTGCCCTGACAGGCTCTGCGGGGTTTGGGATGGCACAGCCGAGCCGTGGAGAGAAGCCAAGAACGGGACTGTTCCCCTCAGCACAACCCTTCCCTCTCATTAACACCTTCCCTTTAATTATAACCCACGTTTATCCTTCCCCCGGTGCCAGAGCGGATCAGACCCATTCAAACCCACAAACCAGAGTTCATTTTTTCACTCGAGGCTGCCATATCTTTGTGCTGACAGCATTTTTTTGTCATCCCCTCTAAGATTTGCCCCCTCCTCAGCGAGTTTCTGCCGTGGCCCTGGGGAACTGCAGCATCCTGGTGAGCTGGAGACCCCCCGAGGGACCCCCCCTGCCCATCGGGGGGTTCGTGGTGCAGTGGGACTCCCACCCTGAGCCCCAGCAGAGCTGGGTGAAGCTGCCTCCATCCCAGCTGTCCACGGTGATAACAGGTAAATAAATGCACCCCTGGAATCCAGTTTGTTGGGGAATGTTTAAAGCAATAAGTGAGGTTTGAATTTGGCCTCCAAAGCTGGGTTGGATGGGGCTCGGAGCAGCCTGGGGTAGTGGGAGCTGTCCCTGGGATTGGGGGGCTTTAAGGTCCCTCCCACCCCAAACCGTCTGTGATTCTGCATTTCTGTATTTCTGTATTTATTTCTGCATTTCTGTATTTCTGCATTTCTGCATTTATTTCTGTATTTCTGTATTTATTTCTGCATTTCTGTATTTCTGCATGTTTCTGTAATTTTTACTAAACTCTCTTCCAGGGTTCCAGGGGCAGCCACAGCTGCTCTGGGCACCCCAGGGCCTGCCCACCATCCCAGGGAACAATTCCTTCCCAATCCCCCACCCATCCCTCCCCTCTGGCACTGGGGCACTGGGAACCCTTAATTTTCAGTTCAATGCCCAGTAAGGCTCTGCAGAGCTCGGAGAAAATTTCCTTCCCTCCTTTATGAAAGATACCTCAATAATCACAAGATTTATCTCAGATAGAAGCAACTGATGCCAACCCTTCTGCCCTGACTGCAAATCCTTCAAAGAGCACCTCCTCAATTCTAATTTCTGTCTCCAGAGCACATCAGAGATAACGTCTGCTATCAGATCCGGGTGTTTGCGCTGTACCAGGGCAGAGCTGGGCAGGCAGCATCAGTCAGGGGAACTCCACGGCCCAAGGTAACCCCCAGGAAAGCCCTTCCAGCTGGTTTAGCTGTTAAGCTCAGCTCTAAAGCCAGGCCTGTCTTGCAGCCCCATCGGCCGGGCCCCAGATGTTGGCAGCTCCCCAGGATGGCGGGGTCCTGGTGTCCTGGGAGGAGATCCCAGCGCCCCAGCAGAGGGGCTGCATCACCAAATACCACATCTACCTGCAGAGGAGGGATGGGCAGAGCCAGCCCGTGCTCCACGGTGGGTGCCTGGGGCTGCAAATGCTTCTCCTGCTCCCCTGGGGCTGCAAATGCTTCTCCTGCTCACCTGGGGTGCAATGCTTCTTCTGCTCACCTGGGGCTGCAATGCTTCTCCTGCTCCCCTGGGGCTGCAAATGCTTCTCCTGCTCCTCTTTCATTGCTGATGTCTCCAGTGGGATCAGTCCGAGCTGCTTTCAGTGTGGAATGATCACGTTTCTCCCTTCTGCTTCCTTTCCCTCCTCCTTTTGTACTTTTTTCTCCTCTTCTTCCTCTCCTTTATCATCTTCTTCTTTCTCTTCTTCTTCTCATTCTTCTTCCTCCTCCTCTTGTTCTTCCTCTTCTTCCTATTCATTTTTCCTCTTTTTCTCTTATTCATCTTCCTTTTCTTCTTTATTCCTCCTCCTCTTCTTCCTCTTCTCATCCTGCTCCTCCTTTTCTTCTCTCCTTCTTCATCTCCCTCCTCCTCCTCCTCTTCTTTTTCCTCTTCTTCCTATTCCTCCCTTTTTTCTTTTCCCTCCTCCTCTTTCTTTTTCTCTTATTCATCTTCCTTTCCTTTTTCCTTTTTCCTTTTTCCTTTTTCCTTCTCCTCTTCTTCCTCCTCTTTCCTCTCATTCCTCTTCCTTTCCTTTTCCCTTATTTTTCCTTCTCTTTTCCTCTTCTCCTCCTTTCTTCTCTTCTCCTCTTCTTCCTATTCCTCCTCTTATTCTTTTTCCCCCCTTTCTTTTTCTCTTATTTGTATTCCTTTCCTTTTTCCTCCTCCTCTTCTTCTCATTCTTCTTCCTCTTCTCATTCTTCTTCCTCCCCCTCTTCTTCTTCCTCCTCTTTTCTCTTACTCGTCTTCCTTTTCTTTTTCCTTTTTCCTCCTCCTTTTCTTCCTCCTCTTCTCTTTCCTCTCATTTCCTTTCCTTTTCCCTTATTCCTTCTCCTTTTCTTCCTCTTTTCCTCCTCCTCTTCTTCCTCATCCTCCTCTTCCTCCTCCTCCTCCTTTTCTCCTCCCTTTCTCCCTCCTCCTCCCGTTCCCACCTTTGCTCAGAGCCCCATCCCAGCTGCAGGCAGTGAGATCCCGAGCAGGGCTCTCCATTCCCATTCCCAATCCGTTTTTCACAGCTGTTCCTGCTTGGGAAGTGCCATTCTCCCTGCACATCGCTGCCCTGGAGCCGGGACAGCCCCACGATCTGTGGATGACAGCGGCGACCGCGGCCGGGGAGGGGCCCCGGGGCAACAGCGCCAGCGTCTGCCTGGAGGGTGAGGAACGGTGCTGGGGTGATCCATGCCCTTGGATCGCCTTTTCCATAGGCTGGGAATTGCCCTCAGATCCCCTTTTCCACTGGGAATGCCTTTGGATCCCCTTTTCCACAGCCTGGGAATGCCTTTGGATCCCTTTTCCCACACACTGGGAATGCCTTTGGATCCCCTTTTCCACTGGAATTGGCTTTGGATCCCCTTTTCCAAAGCCTGGGAATACCCTTGGATCCCCTTTTCCACACAATGGGAATTGCCCTTGGATCCTTTTCCACAGATTGGGAATTGCCCTTGGATTTCTTCTTCCACAGCCTGGGACTTGCATTCAGATCCCCTCTTCCACTGGAAATTGCCCCTGGATCCCCTTTTCCACTGGGAATTACCTTTGGATCCCCTTTTCCAAATCCTGGGAATTGCCCTTGGATCCCCTTTTCCACTGGGAATTGCCTTTGGATCCCCTTTTCCAAATCCTGGGAATGCCTTTCCTGCTCCTCTGTAATCACTGGAGCTCTCCAGGCGTTCCGAAGGTCTCTTGGTGACCTTCAACTGCTGAAGATTTGTAATTTCAGCTGGTTTGAAGATGTGGCATCTCTGTCCTTGCCTTGAAGCTCCCAGGGCTGTGCTGAGATGGTTCCTCAGAGCTGAAGGGTGATTTATTTATGGAAAAAAGGAAGATTTTGGGGTTTGGGGTTTTTTTGGGGTTTTTTTTGGTTTTTTTTTGTCTTTTTGATGGAGCTGAACCGTGGCTACTCTGCCTTCCAGGTTCTGGGGACTGGGTGACTCTGGTGCTCATCTGCAGCTTCTTCATCCTCTCAGTCTGTGTTTGTTCTGTGCCTCCAGTGAGGAAAGTGTGAGTGGAGCCATCTGCTGTGTCCCAATTAAACTGGGATGGGCATTAGAAGGGATTAAACCCAGAGTGGTTTGGGCTGGCAGGGATCTTAAATCCCATCCAGAGCCACCCCTACCATGGCAGGGACACCTCCCACTGTCCCAGGGTGCTCCAAACCCCATCCAGCCTGGCCTTGGGCACTGCCAGGGCAGCCACAGCTTCTCTGGACACCCCGTGCCAGTGCATTTTCCAAATTTTTCTCGTAGCTAATCTAAATTTTATTTAAAATCATTTTCTCTTGGGATGGTCGTGTCCTATGGAACAGCGAGGATTGTCCAAAATGAACGTTTCAGAGTACCTGAATAATAAAAAAAAACACCTTCTGAGCTTAAAATACACTCATAGTCTACCAATATTGTGAGTTTTTAACCCAGATCTTAAAACCAAACTGAAGAGGAGCAATCCTTGGGAATTATCCCCACCGAGCCGAGAGCTTTGCAGGTCCCTCTGAGAGTTGATTTGTGATCCCTCCTGGGTTAACCCCATGCCCAAGGAGCACAGGGGTGCTGCAGGTCCCCTCGGTCCCATTTTTAATTGCATTTGTACCACCATTCCCATTTTTAATTACATTTGTGCCACCATTCCCATTTTTGATTGCATTGGTACCACCATTCCCATTTTTTATTGCATTGGTACCACCATTCCCATTTTTAATTGCATTGATACCACCACCATCCCCATTTCTAATTCCATTGGTACAACCATCCCCATTTTTAATTGTATTTTTACCACTATTCCCATTTTTTATTTCATTGGTACCACCATTTCCATTTTTAATTGCATTGGTACCACCATTCCCATTTTTAATTCCATTTGTGCCACCATTCCCGTTTTTAATTACATTGGCACTACCACCATTCCTGTTTTTAATTGCATTTGTACCACCATTCTTATTTTTAATTGCATTTGTGCCATCATTCCCATTTTTAATTGCATTTGTACCACCACCATTCCCATTTTCAATGGCATTTGTGCCACCATTCCCATTTTTAATTGCATTGGTACCATCATTCCTTTATTTAATTGCATCGATATCACCATTTCCATTTATTCATTGCATTGGTACCACCATTCCCATTTTTAATTACATTTTTTCCACCATTCCCGTTCAGATTTGATTTTCTCCCCCCTGCAGGTTCCTCTCTCTCCTCCCTCCGCAGTGGCAAAGCAAAGCCATTCCCGACCCCGCCAATGCCACGTGGGCCAAGAGCTTCATGGCCACCAAGGTAAATGAGAGGGGTTTTCATTCTAATCCCACAACCTTCAGAAAAAAACAACCGCAGCCGTGCGAGGCCGTAATCTCCTAAAGCAGCAAATCCAGCAATCTCTGGATAATCTCCATCGGAGAGCGGAGGATGCGCTGAGCAAATTAAACACGAGAAGAACGAGGAGATCTTCCATTTTTACAGGATGAGCGGCTGGGGGGAGGGAGCCCTGAGGATCCGTGCTGGATTGATTTGGGATTGATTTGGATTGATTTGGGATTGATTTAGGATTGATTTGGCATTGATTTGGAGTTGATTTGGGATTGATTTGGCATTGATTTGGAGTTGGATTGTTTTGGTATTGATTTGGGATTGATTTGGATTGATTGGGGATGGGATTGATTAAGGATTGATTTGGGATTGATTTAGGATTGAATTGGGATATTAGATTGATTGGATATTTGGGATTGATTTGGGACTGATTTGGGATTGATTTTGATTGATTTGGGATTGATTTGGGATTGATTTGGGATTCATTTAAGATTGATTGGGATACATTTGGA